>JAXIVJ010006824.1:0-64379 GCA_036785665.1 Chirona hameri
TCGAAAGCTCTCGACAAGAACATTGGAAGGTACTTCAGATATATTTTTTGTCTCCTAAAGCCAATATTTAAATATTGAGGTCACCAGAGGTCATCAAAGGTCAAATTTTCCAGTTTTAGGACTTTACAGGTTTTTTTCTTCCAGTTTTAGGACAGTTTTAGGCTCCAGAAACCCCCAGATATCACAAGAACTATGATAGCTAGGAACAAACGGAAAATAGCAATGGAAAGATATTGAAACATATAAACGACTAGCAGTCCTCAGATTTTAGCTCAGGTCAATAGTTTAGGCTCCAGAGGTAATAAAATGTCAAAAAAGCTATTTTTTACAAAACAGTTTTTCACGAATAGCTTTTTACCTAATAATGACAATGCAATACATTTGATTATATCGTGTTTATCTCGTCAAGGCGCTTCGACTCAGAAGTGCTGACCAGGTTAGGGCAACTTCTAAATTCAAGGTCAAGGTTCAAGGTCAAGTGTTGACCCAAGTAGGTCATGTTGCATATGGGAAGACGTACCTCGACGAGACAAACACATTGGTGTCAGTTTCACTTATCTATCGTAATTATATCGAGAGTTATTGACATACAACTGTTGGTGACCTCGGATGACCTCGGCTGACCCTGTAGGGGTCACTGAACAAAAATAACACATAGGTCATCAAGAATGGCTTATAATAACATGATCCAGAAGGAATTATACTCATATCTTGCGTATCCTTGGAATAGGAAGCATTTTAATAGTTTCCCATTGACTTATAATGGGGAGGTCACGAAATTGACCCGACCTTAGGTCGTTGATATAAAAAATCAAAGATAAACGAATTGTAGATAAATATATGACCTTATGAAATCCTGTAAGTGTAAAACCGATCATCCAAAAAATGTGACTGTGGTACGACCACAAGTTTTTTTGAAAGTGGGGTCACGCGACCTGGTCTGGTGACCTGACCTGAGATGACCCGAGGTATTTTTTTTTTTTACTAAACCTAAGGGACCAAATCTACTCTTTTGGGGACCAAATCTACCCCCATTTGGGGTAGATTTGGTCCCCTGTTGGGAAGGCTGTAATTCCTTAAATATTAATTGTACGATATTTTACCGAATCAGGGACGCCATGCCTGAACATTTTTTGGTGGAGTCCTAATTGGGAAATAACGAAATTCTTTCAGTTAAAGCTTTTATGACCCGAAATGTCGGGGCATGTTCTCATTTAGGAACTTACGGGTACATAATGCAGTCTAACCTAGACAGAAGCTAGGTTTGGTCCCTGAAAAAGATACAGGGAAAATTGCGGGCTAGGTAGAATCCAAATTAAGAGAACTTACTTTTGTCAAAAGATCAGAAGTATGGTTTACGAAATAGTTGACTTATTTGTAAGTGTCCTATAAGACACTATGATCCTACCCCTACCTGGTTTTCCTACTTTCACAAAAGTCTAAACTCTTTATTAATAACTATATCTTTTCTGTTTTTTGTTTTTTAAAGGAAGGGAATTTGACTGTAAGCCCAGTGCACTTAATAATTTTGAAATCCATTAAAAACTTAAGAAGTTATTAAAGTTTCCGTTTGAAAATTAACCTAAAGGACCAAATCTACCCAAATCTTGTTAACCTAATGGACCAAATCTACCCCCCCAAAAAAACGGATTCTTCAATAACTCCCAATCTAAGCAACTTTGTTAAGTTCGTAGAACAGTTTCCGATCGCTCTCGTCTAGTAGAACACTAACCTATTTTTTGTTTTAATCAAACCTAGTTTTTAAAAAAGTTACACACATTTTACTTTTTTATGTTGTTTTTTTTATTTAAGTGTCCTTGTTCTGCTCGCAGTTTGCTTATTATTTATCGAGTATTTAAACAAAGCATATATTTGTGTTAAGCATGAATGGGGCTTTGTATCTAAGGTGCGGAAATCCTTCACAACATTTTTTTTTAGCTGGTGGGCTACTTAGAAAAACATGTTTTTTGCACAAGTTTTTGGAACGTAACTTTTTTGTTTTAGAAAACTTTTATAATCAAACAGCCAATAAAGATGTGGCGTAGCAAACCCCATCTTTTGGCAATTCTTACTTTGAATGAAGACCATATTTTTGAAGTTTAAAATGTGAAAAATTGTAAAAAATGATGTTTTTAAATTTTAGGTTTTTGAATATGCATTTTTTTAAAGAAAAATATGTTCAAGGATAAGGAAGACCGTCTTACGCCAAATTTTATCAAAGAAAGAAATCAAAAATCAGTTTAGGGGTTTGAAAACCCCTAATATGGTTTGAGATATGGGGTACTTAATTATCAAATTGATGAATAGTCTGAATTTTCACCCAAAAAAAAGTTACGCATTTTTTCACAATTAAAAATATGATTAAAATTGAAAACACTATGAGCATGCTGAATTTCTTTTCGGATTCGAAATATGTTGTTTTATTTTGGAGTTATCCATCACCAAAAATATATATCCATAACTTTTTTTCGGAAAAGTTTTTTGAGTTCCAACAGATGGATGTTGTAGAAATAGGCGAGCGGAACAAGAATCTATGTTTTTATTTGCCTCTTCCGGTCTTACTTTTTGAGTTAATAAGTTTCGCGTTTTGAGAAATTTTGCGGTCAATTTCATCATTTTCTTCAACGTTTATACTCATATTTTGTTCAATATTTGAAGAATCTTAAAAACAACATTATATTTGGAACCGGCATGAATGGGGCATGATTTTACAGGTAAGGAGACCCTTTAATCTTTCTTTTTCGAGAAAAATGACTCGAGATTTTTGGAATGTCAATTTAATCTGTTTTTTGACAATAACTTGAGAAATATTAAGTATTTAAAGAAATTGTAAACAGAATCTTATTTGTCATCACATAACTGATGTGAATATGTATTTTATTAATGCTCGCTTTTTGAGAGAAATAGGTTTTTCGTAAAAAGATATACCTTTTTTTGAAAATTTTAATTTTAATTTTGAAAAAGTAGCTTGGTTTTCTATATTGCTAGGGGTAACCGAAGGTAACTTTGTAATAATTAACAAGGAATTTTTTTTTTACTTCTACAAAAATAGCTCCAAGTCCTCGGAACAATGTTATGGTAGACGGGAATGCCTATAACTTAAAAACTAAAATATATAGAACCAAACTGATTTCGGTTTTGGATAGCCAGTAGTTGGGCCTACGTTATATGAAGTACTTAATTTTTAAATTGCTTAACTTTAAGTACAACTAAAAATTAAGTTTGAATGCTTTTCACTTAAAAAATAAAATGTATAGAGCCAAACGGTTACAAGTATTAGATGAATGTGATAAGCGACTATCAAATAAAAAACAAATTATTTAAAAAAGACTTAACTTTAAGCATCAAATTTAAAAAAGTGAGAACAACTTAATGGTAGATGTCAATGCCTATAACTTTAAAAAAAACTAAATTAAATAAAACCAAACCGGTTTCAGTTTTTGATAGCCAACAGTTGAGCCTACGCTACATGATGTACTTAATGTTTAAATTGCTTAACTTTAAGTACAATTACAAATTAAGTTTGAATGTTTGTCACTTAAAAAATAAAATGTATAGAGCCAAACAGTTACCAGTTTTAGATGAACAAGATGCAGGACTTGCAAAGAAATAAATACAAATAAATAAAATTGCTTAACTTTAAGCACAAAATTTAAGACAAGTTTTATTTCAATTTGTTTAGGTGAAATTTTTGTCTGAACGAGAAGTTCATTCAAACTAAATGATAGCCCATTCAATTTCCTATGAATATCTTTTTTGTTTAAAAAAAAATTGATTAAAAGTATTTGTTCCAATTTTTAGTAAAACGCTAAGTGCTGCCACCTGGTGTTAACAATTCAAGATTTGTTTTTAAACAGTTAGGGTGAACAAGAATAAAGGCATCATTTTACAGAAAAGTAGACCCTCAAATCGGATTTTTTCGACCTTTTATCACTTGATATACTTTTTTTTGTCAATTTATTCAGTTTTTTAACAATGACGTCAGAAGTATTAAGTATTTTCAGAAATTGTTACCTTTTTCATATTGGTGTGCACTTAAAGGGAGTGTGCCTACTGTTTTGGAATGTCAAAAATATTTTTCATACGGTAAGTAGCTGTTGGTTTGATTGTTGTATATGATGAAATTCACATCTGGAGCCCCTTTAGTTGAATTTCCACTTATATTGTTACCGTTCGTGTTCGGTTTCCTTAGCTTTTCACTCGGTTTCACTCGTGACTCGTGACTCGAGAATAACAGCACAGAATGTTTATTCCGGCACCGCGCGTGACATCCCCACGACCCCCCACACTCGACTGCCTCGCCGCCTAGCCGACGCTATTAGTCCAGTAATGTTGAGCCGATGCCGCCCACCAGTAGCGGGTTGCCATGACAACCCGCTAGAGATCACGAATTACTAACTGCCGGGCACGCATAATACCCGACGCGGCGTTGCGGAGAGGACTACAGGTGGGGAAGGGCTACCGGTTACACTCCCCCCCCCGCCAGCCAACGCCGCACCTCAACAAGGACAGTACATTCCCCGTCAAACGAACACATACACGCGAAAGGGGTTCATCACATAACGTAGTCGCTCATCCATTGCGGAGAGTGTCGAGTTCGCGACGACCTGCGAATACCCCCGTTAGAGGCATCCGTGGTGGCTGGCATCTGGAATCGCACCTGCTGTGACACTGGCGAAGTTTGCACCGTCCGCTCGTCAGTCCGCCGTGGTGACCGCAGGCAGGGTCGGAGCGGCGACGACGTTGACGCTGTCTCGCGTCGCACCGGCGTCGTTTGCTGCGGCGTTTCGCGTCGCGCGGCTGTCACGTGTTGCGCTGGATTGCGCGGTACAGTCAGCTGCGTCACTCCATGTCGCGCTGGTTCAGGAGGTGTGGTTGGCTGCGGCACCAGTCCACACGGCACTTGAAGATTGACGGGAGCTGCTGGTTCTGCCCCGTCACGTGGCTCCGCTTCGCCGCTCGCCCAGTCAAAGAGGCTCTGCACGCGCGGAGAAGCTCGCCGTAGATACGCTGGTGGGCTCTTCCATTGTCTCAGCTGTGCGTGGTGAGCTCGCTGATCTCGACCCCTCCGGTCTCTGACCTCGTAGGTCACGCCGTTGGCGTTCACTCGCGTCACTGTCAGCGGACCAACGTAGCGGGGCCCGAGCTTGAGGGACAACAGGTTTCCCGGGCGCTCGATCGTCTTTTTGACGCGATCGCCGGCGCGGAAGGGCGCGAAGCTTGGGTGTCCCGGGCGCCATTCACGCTGCGTCGCCATCGGGACTCGCGGAACGTCGCTGGTCTCGTGCACGCGCCCCAGCAGGTACTGGGCTGGCGTCACGCCCAGCTCAGAGTGCACGGTTGTGTTGTACGTTGAGACAGCTTGGGGAAGGCGAAGGTCCCAGTCTCCCGGCGCGCCATCCAGCATCCGGAGAGACTGGCCAAGCGTGCGGTTGAGGCGTTCCACCGCACCGTGACGCTGCGCGCGCAGCGGAGTAGACAGGACATGTTCGATGCCCCATCGCTGCAGAACGGCCTCGAACTCAGCTCCACGGAACTCACCGCCGTTGTCAGTCAGGCAGCGGGCCGCTGGACGGAGAAGTGCTGGCAGCACCCGCTGCTCGAATGCCGTAGCTACCGCGGGTGACGATTTGGACCGAATCGGCACTGCAACGCCAAACTTGGAGGCATGGTCGACCACGACAAGACACCCGATGTGACCGCATCCACTGCGCGGAAGCATAACCAAGTCCGCCACGATCAGTTGGTATGGCGCGCTGGCCTCAATTTTGATTGTCGGAGGCTGCTTCACCTGCGAGGACGGCTTGAACAGCTGGCCCTTAGTACCGGCACCAACCACATCCGCCACGATGTTGAGCGCCCCAGGACAGAAAACCTGCTGGGATATCATGCTGACGAGCTTGTCACGACCGGCGTGCGCGGACTCTGCGTGCATCGTCCCGACCAGCTCCACAAGCCAGTCACGAGACACTACAGGCACGTGGTCGTGTTCGACGTGCTGATGCATCACCAGTCCGTCAACGATGGTGATTCGCTTCCAGTGCGAGCGGAAACGGCGAAGCGATGCTGGCAGATCTCTCCTGTTTGTTTTCTGCCGAACATGGTGGGCGAGAGATCGGATCAAACGGTTGTGCCGCTGATGGTCGCGCACAGCTGCGACTTCTGGCACGCGTTGCGGCTGTGCCAGTCCGATCAGACTGCTGTCATCTGGTGCGTGCGTCCGCTCGAGCATCGGACTAACACAGTCTCCACAGGTCACCTCACGTCGTTTCATGTCAATGATAGCACCGACTGCTTGCAGGAAGTTCACACCTAACAGCAGACAGTGACCGACCGAGTTGCTACGGTCAATCACCAAGGGGACACGAACTGGCATCATGTCGGGTGAAAGCGCGACTTCGGCTTCGACGTACTCAGTCCCGAACGTTAACCCAGCGATCCCCTGTAGCACCACATTGCTACGGCGAACGTCAGAATCACTGAAGCCGATACGCCTCAGTGTGTCAGCACTGCACAAGCTGACGGCCGCGCCGCTATCCAGCATCGCACAAACTGCCTGTCTATTGCAGGTCGCCGCAATCGAGCAGCGCGAATTGCACACATGTCCACACGCAGGCTCTTTTGAAGCCTCGCCCTCGACGTCGCCTGCCTGGGCGTCTGGTCCGCGTCGAGGTGGTGAGCTCTGCTCTGAGCCGTCCCGGGCGCGTTCCTCGCTCGCAATGTACGCTGTCAGCACAGGGTTCTGCTCGAACAGCGCGCCCCTCTCCGCGAGCAGATTAAAGTGGATGCCCGCTAGACACTGTAGGTGAACGTTTCCGTTTAGACTGTGGCGCGCACTGCAGAAGGTCATCGGATTGTCAGGTCCGAAGTGCACCAACACTCTCACGTCAAACAAGCACGCGAACACCGCAAGCAGCTCGACAGCCAGCGGCTGTCCGGGCAGGCGCATCAAACGCAGCGCCTGGCGCACGGACCGATCGAGTTTCAGCCCGTATCTTCCCGGCGAGCGGAGAGCCTCTTCGATCAGCTGCGCTCGGAGCTCGTGGTTGACAGCTGGATGAAGCGCGTTGTTGCCCATCCACTTGCAGAGACACTCAACCAAGCTGTCCCCTCCCCCCTCCGGCCGATGCGAGAGGATGAGACCAGGCGGGGGACCCGTGTCGGGGGAGGTGTCAGGCACAGGCGGCGCCCCCTCCGGGACGTCCACACGCGACAGCATGTCAGCGGCGGCGTTCAGACGGCCCGGAACGTGACGGATCTCCATGTCGTAGGCCGCCAACTCCTCCACAGTCCTCGCGACCCGATGGTTCAGCAGTCGCAATGAGTGCATATGAACGAGCGCCTGATGATCGGTGTAAGCGATGAAGCGGACACCAGCCAGGAACGCATGAAAGGTTTTCACGCCCCAGCGGAGCGCCGCGAGCTCCCGACCAGTCGCCGAATAGCCGTGCTGAGCGTTCGTGAAGGACGTCAAGGCGAACGCGATGGAGCGGTCCTGTGTGATGCAGGCGCCGGCACCGTACGCCGACGCGTCCACCCAGAGACAGAGCGGGTGGGCGTCGTCACTGTAGTCAGGGAAGGCGAGCGTGATATCGCGCGCGATCTCGTCCTTCAGCTGTTCGAACGAGCCAGTCATGTCCGGCGTCCAGGTGAGCACAGTAGAGCCTGACTGACCGGTGAGCTCTGACAGAGGGCGAGCGATGTCAGAGCAGCTCGGGACGAACTTCCGCTGGAAGTTAACGAGACCGAGGAACTGACGTAATTCCTGAACGGTGCGCGGGCGCGGGAAACTCCGAACCTTCTCGATGTACTCGGGTGCTTTGCGCAGTCCTGTTGCCGAGAGCTGATGTCCAAGGAACTTTACCTCAGGCTGAAACCAGCTGCACTTCGCTGCGTTCAGCGTGATGCCGTGCGCCTCCAGCGCCGACAGGACAGCGTCCACGAGCCGGAGATGGCCCGAGAACGACGATTCCATCAGCAGGAGGTCATCCAGATACACGACCAGCTGCTGGCGTGAGAATCCCGCGAAGATGGCCTGCATCTCACGCTGGAAGACGGCAGGTGCATTTTTCAAACCGAAACTGAGACACCGGAACCGATAATGTGAGCGTTGAGTGCTGAACGCAGTGAAATCACGCGACTCCTCCGCGATCGGGAGCTGATAGTAGGCCCGTTCGATGTCCAGCGCACTGAACCAGCGCATGTCGTGCGCGCTGTAGACGGAATCGGCGACATCCGCCATCGGGAAGCGTTCAGTCACAGTACACCGGTTCAGACGGCGATAGTCAATGCACAAGCGAAGAGATCCGTTCCTTTTGCGAATCGGAACGATCGGCGCATTCCACGCAGAACTGCAGCGTTCGATGATCCCCAGACGTTCGAGCTCGAGACACTGACGTTCAACCTCCTCGGTGATCGGAGGAGACATGCGGCGGGGTCGAATGTAGATCGGAGTGTCGTCCGTCAGCTCGATTCGGTGCGCTGTCAGAGCAGATCGCGGAACCCCAGCGTGGGCGTCATCACTCGCAAACACCGCCGAATGCCGATCGAAGATCTCTTGCACAGCGTCCCGCTGGTCACGTGTGAGACCAGGTATATCGTCCGCGGACGGCGGCCGACGGGGCTGCTCGCGTGCAGTGTCCGAAGAAGCGGTGAGCACGTCCACAGGTACGTCACAGTCAAGCATGCTGTCCGCCGCTGTGTGCAGCTGACCGACCTGTGCCCCCTTCCGGACAGTGACTGGTACAAACCCTCGATTACAAACGAGCACGCGAGGCTCTGACAAGGCCATAATTCCATCAACCGGCTGTAGGCAAGGAGCACTGGAGACGCCACCAGTGAACACATACGAGCGTGGAGACGGGCCACACGAGGCACAGGTAGGCTGGGAACTAATCGTGCAGGGCAGGGTCACCGAGTCACCAGGCGCAACCGTTACATCCCGCATCGCTCGACAAGGCACAGCGCGCGCAAAATACGCACATACAGAGGTGCGATCGCCAGTGGGAAGATACAGCGTCCACTGCGAGCCCTCCGCGTGTCGGCCGGTGACCGAGCGGCGAGAGACGTCGAGGCACAGGCCATGTCGTTCCAGCGCATCGCAGCCGACAACAAGAGCGACTACAGCCAGGTCTGAGTCGAGCACTAGACAGTTGGTGAGTTCGAGCGACACTCCGTGCAACACAACAGTGACATCTGCATATCCCACCGGACGCAATTCGCGACCACCGAGAGCGTGAATGACCTCCGAGCTCGGTCGAATCAGGTTGTCCATGACCAGGTGCCGCGCGATCATCGAGCGGCCAGAGCCGGTGTCCAAGACACCAGTCACAGTCTGAGAACCAACGACAAACGCCGCGTGCAGAGCCGGTTCCGGCCGAACAGACGAGGCGAAGACGTTTTCTGCATGCAGCACACCGGGACACGGTAACAGAGGCGCAGTGGTGTCCGGTAGGTCGGTATCAGGCGCAGGCATGGACGGTTGAGATGCAGGGCTGGAAACGGTCGTAGCAGCTGGCCCCGCTGCGGCGGTACGACCCTCTAGTTTTCCGACCGGCTGGGTGCCGGGGCACACCCCCCCCCCCCCGCGGCGGCGGAGTCGAGACTCTCCGCGCTCTTCATGCACCACAGTCGAGCCAGACGAGTCGTACCGGGTCCCGCTCGATGGCCGCGGCGAGCCGGAACGGCGCAGATGACCCGGGACGGAGGGACCAGTCTCATCGTCGCGGGTCACAGGGCAGTCACGCGCGAAGTGGCCGGAGGCGCCGCACGTGAAACACAGGTTATTGGCGTGACGGCACTCCCTCTTGGTGTGACCGCGGCGGCGGCAGAAATCACAGATCGGAAAGGCATCGAGGCACTCACGGGTCGGCGAGCGCGGCGTGGCCGTGCGGCGCTCGCGGACCGGCGAGCGCAGCTGCAGGGTGTCCGGTACGCGGCGCTGTCGAGCTGGCGCGCCACGCGACTCGAGTGTACCGCGCGCGAGACTGATTGAACGAGGGGCGCCGTCAGAATCACTGTCTGACTCGCCAGCGGTCGAACGAGAGTCACAATGTGCAGACTGCGGCCGCGGTGACGTCATCCGGGGGCGGGAGGGGCGGGAGGAGCGGCACGGCCGCCGCACAGCTGCCGACCGACTGCCGCGCTCTGCCGAAGTCCGCGCGTATAACGAGTCCTGAATGGCCTCGGCGTCCGATTCGAAACGTTCACATTCGAGGTACGACACCAGCCCGTTCCAGGTGAGGGTGGTGTTATGGTTAACCAGCGCATAGCGCAGTTGCCGACGGAGAAAGTCAGCGGCACACGTAGGCAGCGTCGACAACAGTTTGAAGCGCAGATCATTGCTCACCCGTTTGTCGACCTCTGGGTATGCGTCCTCGAACAGCGCAGCCAGCCGGAAGGCATAAACTGCCAGCGATTCACCCGGCCGGCGCGCAGCGTCCCGGTATGCATCCGTCGCCGACGACGCCTCACAGCCGCCCTGACGCGAGGCCCACTCCAGCAGGCGACGTTTCATCACCTGGTATGAGCTCCGCGGTCCGTTAGCATCAAAGAGCTCGAGTACACGGCCGGACAGCTTGGAGCGGAGTAGCGGTAACGCGTCATCGAAGGTCCCTCGGTATTCTGCTGCACAATACCTTTCAAATCGGACGAAAAATCGGCCATTGTCTCTGCAGCGTCGTTATACGCCAGTAATTCGTGAGAACGAGGAGGGTGACATGGAACCGCGACACGGCCCGCAGGAAGCACGGCGGCGGCAGTGGGGGCGGCGTCGTCTGGATCCGCGCCCGCACTGTCCACTGGAGCCGCCATGACAGCCCCTCCGCCGCCATTGTCCACCGGAGCCGCCATTACAGAAACAGCATGTCGCAAAGCGGCGATTTCCCTGTTCTGGTTGTTCATCTGACCTCGCATTTCTTCCATAAATGCGAGCATGGCCGCTGCAGGCTTCTCCACAACATCAGCTTGCGGATGTTGTAAGTCGCTGGCTGAACCGGTATCAGAGAGCGACATGATTATGGAAATTAAAATTACTGTCCATGAAAAATTCACAACACGTCACGGAAGCTCGCTGGCCTAGGGACGCAGCGGACGAGCCCCCAATGTTACCGTTCGTGTTCGGTTTCCTTAGCTTTTCACTCGGTTTCACTCGTGACTCGAGACTCGAGAATAACAGCACAGAATGTTTATTCCGGCACCGCGCGTGGCATCCCCCACGACCCCCCACACTCGACAACCCGCTAGAGATGACGAATTACTAACTGCCGGGCACGCATAATACCCGACGCGGCGTTGCGGAGAGGACTACAGGTGGGGAAGGGCTACCGGTTACAATATTGTTTTTTGTTTATATTTGTTTCGATATCTATAGAACGATCGCCACTATGGTGATGTTATGTAAAACGGCGCACATAAGACAATACAATTACGGTCACATCATGCAAGATAGAAAGACGAGTTTTGCACAGCACGTTCTTGCCACTGTGAACTTTATTATGTGCAAGTTTCGTAGCTCTAAATTGATATCTTCTTCAAAAAATGGCCATCGGCCATCATCGAAAAACATGATGGCCGTCCAGTTTCTGTTCGGCTGCTGCTATCAGCGTGCACGAGCTGTTTTGTTGAATTGCTATTGGCCGGCGCTAACAATATGCTAGCAGTTTAATCGATAGTTGCAGTGCTTCTAGTAGCGGAAGCCCTCTGGAGTCTACCCGATAACTTTTTGCTCCCAAGCAAATTCCTGGAGTCTTTGAATATCTCAGCAACTAGGGTGAATCTGGAGAAATGAAGTATTGGTTCAATTCAGAAAATTGTGCTCTATAGACCAGTGTCAATAACCCCAACTAAGCGATGTGAGTAGGCACACTCCCTTTAAGTAATATGGAAATGTATAAAATTAATACTCGTTTTTGGAAAGAAATAGTTTTTTGGTAAAAAGTGATACTTCTTTTTCGATTTTTTTTTAATGGCTTCGTTTTCTTTATGTTTTAGTGTTAACGAAGGCAATTTTGATATAATAAATAAGGGGAAAAAACATTTTTTCTTCTTCTTCAATTGTTTTCCTCTAAGTCCTGCAAATAATGCAATGGTAGACGGGAATGCCTATAACTTAAACACCAAAACCAATAGAACCAAACCGATTTCAGTTTTGGATAGGCAATTGATTTACCTACTTTACATGATTAACTTAATTTTTTATTGCTTAATTTTAAGTTCAAATTCAAATTTTTCTAAATTTTTTCGATTTTCATTTTTCACTCAAAAACTAAAATGTATAGAACCAAACGGTTACCAGTTTTAGATGAATGAGATATAGGACTTTTAGAAAAAGAAACACATATTTTTGAAAATAGCTTTTATTATCATAATTTGATTTTTTTGAATGCGTTAATATTTAGGACACCTCTAGGGTCGTTACTATTTGTCAAACTTAGCTTAATTTTTGAGAGCGATGTGTACTCGTGCTTTTAATTGCAAATAGGCAGTTTAAAAAATGTAGAACGTTATTGTATGACGTTATAGTAACCCAAACTTAAACACGTTTTGTGTCCTTTATTCAAGTCTAATCTAGGTTAATTTAAGATGGTAAGTCGCACACTCGATTAGGTAGGTAATGCTGCTGTTTTTTCATGTTTTATGAACAAATAACGAAAATATTTTTTTACATTTTACAATTAATTAAAATGAAAATGAAAATACAGATCAAACCTAGGTTAGTTTTGGACAACAAGAACCCCTAACCAGAAGTTACATACATGTGCTAGTTATATTCAAGATCATTTATATAGTTCCGCTATAAATAACGATTACATCACGACGGGTAGATTTGGTCCTTTAGGTTTGCTAAAATCGGTTAACCAAAGGGACCAAATCTACCCCAAAAGTCAGTTTTCACTCCGCTTTGATGACATTTTTTTTCAACTTTATAGCTAAGTTAGACTTGATTTCTTGGTCTTAAATGAAGGATACATCTTTTCTTAATAACATGCCCAGAGACAAAAGTCAGGTAGCATGTATACGCAAGGAATTACAGGTCTTTGAAAAAGGTATTGGAGGGTATATTTGGTCACTTATGTTTACGACATGGACCAAATCTACCCCAGCTGGGGTAGATTTGGTCCCTTAGGTTAGCCTAACATAATGTGCGCAATTATTGCCCAAACAGCGGTGCCAAAAACGACGGCGCTGCGCGCCGCCGTTTTTTCGCTATTCTTGAAAAACCTGAGGGGGTTGTCTAAACATCCCCTCCCCCGCAACGGCGCGGGTCAAGAGGCTAAAATGCAACCATCTAACAACTTTAAAATAAAATGCCTGAGACTATACACTGATTAGGCTGGAATTCAAACTTTCACATGTCGTTTCAGCGCCTCAGGTTTTGCCACATACCACTTTTGGTCAAAATCGAGTGCGTTATTTTGCCAAAACAAATGCCGATTTGTCGTGGAATGTCCCAGAGATTGCCGTTTTGTCGTGGAATGTCCCAGAGATTGCCGATTTGTCGTGGAATGTCCCAGAGATTGCCGATTTGTCGTGGAATGTCCCAGAGATTGCCGATTTGTCGTGGAATGTCCCAGAGATTGCCGATTTGTCGTGGAATGTCCCAGAGATTGCCGATTTGTCGTGGAATGTCCCAGAGATTGCCGATTTGTCGTGGAATGTCCCAGAGATTGCCGATTTGTCGTGGAATGTCCCAGAGATTGCCGATGTGTCGTGGAATGTCCCAGAGATTGCCGATTTGTCGTGGAATGTCCCAGAGATTGCCGTTTTGTCGTGGAATGTCCCAGAGATTGCCGTTTTGTCGTGGAATGTCCCAGGGATTGCCGATTTGTCGTGGAATGTCCCAGAGATTGCCGATTTGTCGTGGAATGTCCCAGAGATTGCCGATTTGTCGTGGAATGTCCCAGAGATTGCCGATTTGTCGTGGAATGTCCCAGAGATTGCCGATTTGTCGTGGAATGTCCCAGAGATTGCGGATTTGTCGTGGAATGTCCCAGAGATTGACGATTTGTCGTGGAATGTCCCAGAGATTGCCGATTTGTCGTGGAATGTCCCAGAGATTGCCGATTTGTCGTGGAATGTCCCAGAGATTGTCGATTTGTCGTGGAATGTCCCAGAGATGTCCGACGGGCATGAGGCATGACATTCAAACACATGAAGCAACAAACACAAGAAACACATATATTCTTAGGTGTATCACTTATTCTATTGTGCAACTTATAGACCAGATATATTATTTTATGGCGTTGAAAAATTGTCAAAACAAACTAATGCAAATTATTTGGGATTTGTTTTATAAAAGATTTTGAGAACGAGTTTTTGACATATCTCTAAGGGGGTCAAATTTTCACTTATACTATGGATCGCACTACGGAGTACGGACCATTCCAAATGAAGTGTTGCATAATTCAGTCCATTCACCGCACGGTATAGGGGTTAATTTTCACTCGAGAAAACAAAACTAGGTGTGCATCACCGAAACGCCAGAGGTTAAAACTTTGAAAACACCTACAACAAGTACAAATAAGCATTACAGCCGTGACATCAGCTTGACCGAAACGCCAGTGGTTATAACTTTGAAAACACCTACAACAAGCACAAATAAGTATTACAGCCGTGCCATCAGCTTGACCGAAACGCCTGAGGTTATAACTTTGAAAGCACTTACAACAAGCACAAATAAGTATTACAGCCGTGACATCAGCTGGACTGAAACGCCAGAGGTTATAACTTTGAAAACACTTACAACAAGCACAAATAAATATTACATCCGTGCCATCAGCTTGACTGAAACACCAGAGGTTATAACTTTGAAAACACTTACAACAAGCACAAATAAGTATTACAGCCGTGCCATCAGCTTGACCGAAACGCCAGAGGTTATAACTTTGAAAACACTTACAACAAGCACAAATAGGTATTACAGCCGTGACATCAGCTTGACCGAAATGCCAGAGGTTATAACTTTGAAAACACCTACAACAAGCACAAATAAGTATTACAGCCGTGACATCAGCTTGACCGAAACGCCAGAGGTTATAACTTTGAAAACACTTACAACAAACACAAATAAGCACTACAGCCGTGCCATCAGCTTGAGCGAAACGCCAGAGGTTATAACTTTGAAAACACTTACAACAAGCACAAATAAGTATTACAGCCGTGCCATCAGCTTGACCGAAACGCCAGAGGTTATAACTTTGAAAACACTTACAACAAGCACAAATAAGTATTACAGCCGTGCCATCAGCTTGGCCGAAACGCCAGAGGTTTTGAAAACACTTTGAAAACACTTACAACAAGCACAAATAAGTATTACAGCCGTGATATCAGCTGGGCTGAAACGCCAGAGGTTATAACTTTGAAAACACTTACAACAAGCACAAATAAGTATTACAGCCGTGCCATCAGCTTGACTGAAACGCCAGAGGTTATAACTTTGAAAACACTTACAACAAGCACAAATAAGTATTACAGCCCTGACCGAAGCTAGACCGAAACGCCAGAGGTTATAACTTTGAAAACACTTACAACAAGCACAAATAAGTATTACAGCCGTGCCATCAGCTTGACCGAAACGCCAGAGGTTATAACTTTGAAAACACTTACAACAAGCACAAATAGGTATTACAGCCGTGACATCAGCTTGACTGATTACCCCTAGGAGAAGAATTTCATCAGAATTCGTGGCATGCGGGTGTTCACTTCTGGTCGAGCTATGCTGGAATGTCCAAGCAAAATGGTTGTGACAACTGATAATGCGAGTTTGCGGTGTACCTATTTCTGTCAATTCCAAGATAGGTAGGCATGTTTTAATTCCGGCAGATTCATTCATTCATCAGATCCAGCATACGGCGGATGCATTTCAGTTTTTACAGAGAACTGCGTCTTTTCAGGGAACATATGTGTGCAAGATGCAGTACTTTAAAAGATGCAGGAACATGCTATATTTAAGTATTCATATATTAGTGTGCGAATTCAAGCAAACCGAATATTTGTTTAAGTCGCTATCTCTACGCGTTCGCATGAGAAAAAAAAAACATCATCGAAAATCATGGGGAGGGGGCAAAAAAACATCAGCGTCTTAAGGGTTAAATGGATACGATCGTTATTTGCTGTACTGTACCAAACATGTGTACCTGAGATCTGCGATGACAATACGGTGCCAGTTGGTTGAACTGCCGCAGGAATTTCATTGTCGTTTTCCTTCAGCGGACTGTCTATGCCAGACCAGTGTTGGCGTTCGTTGTAAATTCCAGTTCCTCTGGGGTATCGTCTTAAGGCGTTCCTCCTCGGAAGATTATTCATCAGCTCTTCTCCGTGAGGAGTATTCAAATTTCGATTGTTCTTCAAACTGTTGACAAACGCTGAGCTACCAGACTCTGAATTATCTTCCACATCTAGAAAAGTCATAAAAGCACATGAAGAGCAGATGGGCCGCGTTCTTTGCGCACTTTCCCCACGGGGGGGGGGGGATCAAGGGAATTCCCGTGAAAATCATATGTCTCGTTCTTTACATACTTTCCCCTTTCCGCGCCAGAGTTGTACAAGGCGCGCCAGAAATGAGCGCCGTAGTTGGCAATACGCCCAGCGCTGCCGGGGACAGCTTTCCCGATCCCCTGTTTCCACGCGGAATTCCCGTGAATTCCCGACACGGAAAACAATCGAGAACGCACGTTCCCAGGAATTCCCCGGAATCCCCGCGGAGATGTGCGCAAAGAACGCGGCCGTAAAGTCGACATACATCTATGAACATTGTAAACGGCATTCACAACACGCGTCAACACTTAACCTCACGAATGTTATACCCGTACCTGATCGATATCGGCTATGGTTTCAAAGCCAAATAACTATTTGAACATGGAAATGCCAAATACTCTGCTAATTGTGCCGGGTGATAACCATATATGACAGCAAAATGCCTCTGATAGTTTTGTTTTGCTGAGAATCTCGGGATATATTCAGCCTAATGATGCATATATTAACAGGCGCCCTGGAGGGCCTCCGATAATTACACGCCCTGACTGGGGGGGGGGGGGGGTGGCGTTTAACGCCCCCCCCCCCCCCTGATAAATTGTCGTAATAGCTCAAAAACCAATATCGCTATTAACGTGAAACTTCGGGTAGCTTCTTCTAAATTACGTTTACGTCATTTGTGAAAAAAGCAATTTCGTCGAAAAATTTGAGTTATAGCCAATATAGTGACGTCACTACACACGATTTTTACACCAAAATCAGCTAAAATTTAACAGATCGCACAAATGCCATATTTTGAGTAAAATGCAATCGAAAAACGTCAAAAGATAGCAAATGACAAGAGAAGTCATTTTGCATTGTTCCAGAAACCCCAAAATATCTCGGGAACCGTGATAGCTAGGGACAGACGAAAAACAATCGAAAGCTCTTGAGAAATGCAATCGCCGTGGGTGTGCTCAAATTGTAGGTCAGGTCAATAGTTTAGGCTCCAGAGGTCACCAAAGGTCACGATAGCATTTTCTTCCCAAATGATTTTCGTGAATAACTTTTGATCGCTTGAATATAAAGCAAAAATTTTAGCACCGTCGTGTTTGTCTCCTCAAGACTCTTCGAAACATATTGATGGTGACCGGGTAAGGTCAACTTCAAATATTTGACCTCAGGTCAAGGTCACCAGGTCACCAGGTTTGACCCAGGTAAGTCATCTTGCACATGGAGCGACGCGAATTAACGAAACAAACACAGTGGTATCAGTCGCATGCCTCTATTTTTATCTCATAGAGAGTTATTAGCAAAAAGTGCTGGTGTCCTATATAACCTCAGCTGACCTTACAGAGGTCACTGATCAACAATTGCACCTGGGTCATCAAGAATGACCTAAAATAACATGATTCTGAAAGAATTGACCTGATCTAATGCACATTATCCGAAAAGGAAGCATTTGTATATTTTCCAATTTACTTATAATGTCAATGGGGAGGTCACGAAATCGACCTGACCTTAGGTCACCGATATAAAACCATCCGAGATACCTGAATTGTAGGTACTTATGACCTTATTAAATCGTGTAAGTTTCAAATCTCTCGGACAAACAATGTGGCTTTGGCACGACCAGGAACATTGTTGGAAGTAGGGTCACTTGACGTGACCTGGTGACATGACCTGAGATAACCTGAAGTAAAAACGTTTACACAATGTAGGTAATTGTTGCCCAAACAGCTGTGCCAAATTTGGCGGCGCTCCGCACCGCTGTTTCCTTGCTATTCCCGAAAAACCTCAGGAGGGGGCCAACATGATCTCCCCACCAGGGCGAAGGTTAATGTGTGCACTTATGTTTAATTTCATGTAATTATTCATCAATATGCCGACACAAGAGGCCGGAAGATAAATCTGCTTCAAAACTTTCCATGCAGGAGGGACTGTGAAAGAGACGGCAAAGTTATTTCAGTACCCGCTGCAGACCATCTAAAGCCTCAAAGAATGCTTTGACGAGGACGGGCTGCTGTTGCTAAGCCTGAAGAAGTCTCTCCTGCACACTGAGTCCTCAAGTGCTCCTCTAACGCCTCATTCGGCATCATCAGGGACGAGGGGAGCGGTCATGCCTCCTCACTTCTTTCCAAAGGGATTAAATATCAGTGCCATGGACAGTGCTGAAGGACGTGGTGAAGCTCTGGATGGATGAGAATTGAGATCACCGGATGGCGCCACTGTGTCCTCCAGCAGGACGGTGATCCTGCCCACACGGCCGACAACCTGCATAAGTGGTGTAAGAACAACTCCCCTGAGTCCTAGGAGAAGGAGGCTAGACCCCCTTCCAGCCCAGACCGTAATCTGCTCAACCTCTATGTCTTCAGCGTTTGTGAGATTGATGTCAACAAGCAGCCGCCCACCACTGATGATAGTCTGCGAAGCAGGATTGTGGAGGGAATGGCGGACCTCAAGGGGGACGTGCTGTGGAAGGCGTGCAGTAGGTTCAGGTACCGGCTGGAGCAACTCATGGACGTCGACGACGACTTATTTGAGTGAACCTGAAATTCCGACATGCGAAAATGTTCTTTGCAAATTTTCGAGCAGAAATATTGAAAAAATCAGTTTCTATGACGTTTTCTTTTATTTTTGTTTTATTTTGCGGATTTGACTGAAACACTCTGGTGTATATAAATTAATGCTATAAGAGTTTAACTAGAATGTTTGATTCTGAGGCATAAACCATTGCCCCGATGGATTGCAATCATTCGGCCTATGATTTAAGCATCAAGTGGTCATAAATATGACCATTTTTTCGCTGTATCAAGACCGTTCGATTGATACCCATGTCGGCCTATTTCCTTATCAGCATCGCATAAGGTCAAGGCTAGGTTATGTCAGGTCAAGTCAGGTCAAAACCAAATGACCTATGTGTGACCCCAAGTTATGGTATTCGAATTAGTGTAATTATCCCAAACGTATTATGCAGCGTTGCCACTGTTCAATGTTCATAGCTCCGAATGTTGTGAAATTATCACCCCATGATTGGTTTGTTACGTCACCGTGACCTGACCTGACATGCTATTGACACCAAATTTGTCCCTACTAGTATCTTGAAAATGTTGTAACAACGAAAGCTTGATTCGCTAATTTTGGCAATTTGTATGCAAAATTGTCATGCTATTGATCACTCCGGTTTTTATTTACTTCACCATTATGGCAAGCAGAACCGTCTACATTAAGAACCATCCCACATACCAAATTTTACCCACAGGTGGCCTTTGAAGATACTCAAAGTTTCAAGCTGCTACCCCTACGCATTCGAATGTTATCGTCTAAAAAAGAAGTGGGGACAAAAAACGCCCCCAGTGACACGCGGTTTAAATAATTCGATCGTTTGCCCGCCCCTCTAGCTCAGTAGGCAGTGTTTGGGCTTCTGACCTCACCCGGTGGTGGCAGTCCGGGTTCGAGTCGCTTTGGCACTCGCTATTTTCTCCTGACTGGGATATAGTCTGCGGCCGGTGGCAGCGGTCGCACGCAAGGCCAGATGACGTCAGTGAGCGGGGCCAGGTATGTCGGACATGTAAAACGTTCGCTTCTAAATTCTACTGTCTATCAGGAATTGCGCGCTCGGATAGTTGGGGTCAGGGTTCGCGGAACAAGCTCTGCTTAGCGCGGGTCCTGACCCCACTAATTCATCCATTCAAAAGGTTCGAACTGAATTTAAAAAAAGTTATTCTTAGGTATTGCAGCTTTCTACCGAACAATGCGTACCTGAGATCTGCGATGACAATACGGTGCCAGTTGGTTGAACTGCCGCAGGAATTTCATTGTCGTTTTCCTTCAGCGGACTGTCTATTCCAGACCAGTGTTGGCGTTCGTTGTGAGTTCCAGTTCCTCTGGGGTGTCGTCTTAAGGCGTTCCTCCTCGGAAGATTATTTATCAGCTCTTCTCCATGAGGGGTATCCAAATTTGTATTGTTCTTCAAACTGTTGACAATCGCTAAGCTACCAGACTCTGAATTATCTTCAACATCTAGAAAGGTCATAAAAGCACATGAAGAGCAGAGGTAGATGTAAAGTCGACATGTACATGTATCAACGTTTTAAACGGCATTCACAACACGCGTCAACACTTAATCTCGCGAATGTTATACCCGTACCTGATCGCTATGGTTTCAAAGCCAAATCACTATTTGAACATGGAAATGCCAAATACTCTGCTAATTGTGCCGGGTGATAAACATGTATGACAGCAAAATGCCTCTGATAGCTTTGTTTTAGTGATAATCTCGGGTTCTCGGGCCACAGCATGCATAGGTATATTAATTAAAGAGAATGTTTCACCTTTCTGAAAGTTGTCAAATATACGCTGGTACTGTAGTCGAAAAGATGAAGTAAGTGCTGCTGAAAACGATGGTGATATTTTTTATTTCTCTCGAAAGGTCACTTAATTTTATACAAATTAAGTTTTAAATTTGGGATGATGACGTCATTATTGAGCTGTAGAAAGCCATAGAGCAAACATTTACGCTGCCAAAATATGGCACAATCGTTTCAGACAATTCTGGCGACTTAAATACAAACATTGTGGAACTGTGTCTTCTCCCGCAAAGAACACAATGACAAGTGCGAGGCATTGCGATAGCTCAATATTTTGTTTGTTTGTTTAAATCCATAACTGAGACATCAAACAACGCGAAAAACTTCAACTTAAACCGCAACCTATCGTGTTGGCCGTTGTTTACATCGTACTCGGTAATCCAGCCAAGGTTCGAGAAATACAGATCGTCTGACTTCCAGGACCAACAATCTTGAAGTGGCTGTCAGCCAATCAGCGGCGGGACTGGCATAGACCCCCTTTTGCAAATTATAAATTGAATTGCTTGAAAACGGCTAAGTTTTGGGGAAATGACCTTAGTGTTTTCAACATCTCAATAACGGCCAAAGATAATGGCTATCTCAGTTCAAAACCAATACTAAGGTGAAACATTCCCTTTAACCCTATTTGTAACAGGCTCCTGGCTACCCCTATTTGTAACAGGGGGCGGATTCCGCCCCCCCCCCCCCCCCCCCCCCCCGGAGATCTCGAGATCTACCCGTCCGATTTTCACAAATGAAACGGTGTTTGGTTACCCTCAACACGATCTACATTGCTAAAAAATCTAATTTTTTTATAGGGGGGCAACAGGGGGCAAAAACTACAACTTTTAGTGGTATTTGTGATCCAACACAGCTGTCATGTTTATCAACCGATTTTAACACAACCAATGGAAAATCGATAGAGATTGAATTGGAGATTGATATATGAGGCTGACTTTGGAAAATTCAAACTGGAAAATTATTTTACATATATCTAGATAGCTATAAATGCCCCTTACATTGGACCCCCCCCCCCTTTCAAGCCCCTGAAACCGCCTCTGCCATGGAATTTTTATGATACTTCATTAACATCAACTAATTTGCACTTGTTGCAATCACCGTAAACCGATGTAACTCCTGCATACTCGAGGCAGTTAGGAAGAAACCGTGAAGATCGCATTTCCGTATTATCGTCAAATGTCGCCGCCGAACCCTCTCAAAACCGTGCCCTAGAACCGCCTCTGTTCAGGTAAAGAACTCAAAATTTGACTTCATATGTGAAAATTTATTTTGAGAAAAGTCCCAAAATTTCATGGACCTGCTCCCGGCCGTTCTGGAGATATCTGCGAAAAACATGAGGGGGGGGCGGAATCTGCCCCCCCCCCCCCCTGTTACAAATAGGGTTAAATGGAATGTTTCTGCTGCTGAAAAGGATGGTGATATTTTTTATCTCGAAAAGTCACTTAACTTTATACAAATTAAGGTTTAAAATTTGGGATGATGACGATCATTATTGAGCTATAGACCGCCTCTGATTGGCTGCCAACGTGGGATTGGCTGCCAAAGTGGCTGTCAGCCAATCAGCGGCGGCACTAGCCTAGACCCCATTTTGCAGATGATAAATTTAATTGCTTAAAAACGGCTAAGTTTTGGGTAAAATGACCTAAGTATTTTCGACATTTCAATAACGGCCAAAGATAATGGCTATCTCCGTTCAAAACCAATACAAAGGTGAAATTTCCATTCTCTTTAAAGGAAATAGTTCACCTTCAACATGGGTTTTTAACTGAAATAGCAGTTTTGTAGTACGTGTTGAGAAATCCTTATCTGGAACTTTTATTGGCTGAAAATACTCTCCTGCCGAAGATATTTGACTTTTTGGCGAAGGAATACGGCGCATATATGATGTACCGTACCGTCTGAAAGTGCCAGCACTCCATGGAGCATGCGCAGACCAATAATGCACACCATAACATTAATAATTTACGACCTTCTGTCCTGAATTGGCGCGATGTAGGACCATTTTTGAAAATAAAAAAAGAAACTGTATTAAAAAATATAATAAAATCGTGTTCTGAAAATTTCCCGAAGGTGAACTATTTCCTTTAAGTAGCCTGTCGGGAAATGCTATTCGATGAAAAATAGTAGTATGTAGCTGTTAATGTTGTATTTGTTTGCAAGGCGAAGTGTATTGTGCTATTCTATTTTTATTTAGGAACTGTTTACGCCAATGTTTTTTTTACCTAAATTGTTTATATGTTTAGATGAGTTGGATTTCCGGATCAGAACCTATATCTCTGCATACGCAAAGCCTGTTGCACGGGCTCGGACCCCACCAACCGATCGGGTCATCGGCAGAATTAATTAGTGAAAGTCTTATTTCTTCCAACGAATGAGGACTGCCTCCCCGGCCCGCTAGCTTTATTTGACCTTGAACGCGGTGCCGACCACTGCCACCGGCCGCAGGCCATCCCTGCCGAAGCAAATAGCGAACGGCGAAGCGCCTCGAACCCTCCTTCCCAGGGTGAGTCAGATTGTAGACCCAGCGCTTTCCCAACTGAGCTGCAAGGGCGGGCAATGTTATGCTTTATCATTGGCCCTAACTTTTGAACATAACTTGGGCTGGTTCTTGCAACCACTTACATAATTGTGTGCGTGCTTTTTTGAAATATGTGAGACGATTGCAAAATGTATAATTTTGTTCGAGCTGCAATTGATATTGCAATATTGCAGATCACAAGTCCGCCCCTGTAGCCCAGTCGGGAGGGGTGCCGGACAAAAAGTCGATTGGCAAAAAGTAAACGGATGCTAAGTAAGGGGACATTTAGTCAATAGTAAAAAGTAAAAAGTCCTAAAAGTCGGTGGGTAAAAAGTCGACGTGGAAAAAAGTAAACGGTGAAAAAGTCAAACGGATAAAAAGTCAAGTGACGAAAAGTCAACAGGGTAAAAAGTCAACTGTCAAAAAATCGACATGGAAAAAAATCGACGGACCAAAAGTCAAACGGATAAAAAGTAAAATGACAAAAATTAAACAGGGTGAAAAGTCAACAGTCAAAAAGTCGACATGGAAAAAGGCGACGGACCAAAAGTCAAACGGATAAAAAGTTGAGTGACAAAAAGTCAACAGGGTAAAAAAGTCAACAGACGAAAAGGCAAAAGGGGAAAAAGTAAAAGGATAAAAAGTCAAGGGGTAAAAAGTCTGCGTCGCTAAAAGTCAAAAGACGAAAAGTTGAAATGGTAAAAAGTCAATGACGATAATCAGTTCATTTGGCCCATTGCATTTTCGTCTCTTGACTTCCCGTTCATTCAATTTTTTTCTTTGGACTATCCGACTATTAACGCGGAAGTCGCGTTTTATACCTCCACAACGTATGTACATATATACCTATTACCTACCTACAGTTTAAAAGAATTGAGATTAGTTGACTTATGCTTTGGTGAGTTGATTGTGGTGTGACCCATTTATTAACGTGTTCAAACATTGATAAACAAAATAAGTACTTCATGTCTTATGTATTTATGTAGATATGTTATATATGGTTCAAATTATAACTGAAGATCAGACTCAGCAGTGCCGCATCCAACGGTACCTATCCCTAAGCAAGTTGTCAACGTTTCTTTGTTGGTTGAACTCTTCAAAGCTTCCTTCCTTAGGCAATGCTTCAACAGCATATTGACACTTTGATCGTATATGTAAGTTCTCGTGATAAACGATAACGTTACCAAGAGCCTGCAAATTCAAATTGACTTGTATTATCTCTTGTTCAATAGTTATTCACAAAATAAAATATGGCAATTGCCATACCCTTAAAGGGAATGTTTCACCTTTCTGAAAGTTTGTCAAATCTACGCTGGTTGTAGTAAAAAATATGAAGTAAAGTGCTGCTCAAAACGATGGCGATATTTCTATCTCGAAAAGTCACTTAACTTTATACAAATTAAGGTTTCAAATTTGGGATGATCACGTCATTATTGAGCTATAGACCGCCGCTGATTGGCTGCCAAAGTGGGATTGGCTGAAAAAGTGGCTGTCAGCCAATCAGCGGCGGCACTAGCCTAGACCCCATTTTGCAAATGGGAAATTAAATTGCTTAAAAACTGCTAAGTTTTGGGGGAAATGACCTACGTCTTTTCGACATTTCAATAATGGCCAAAGATAATGGCTATCTCAGTTCAAAACCAATACAAAGGTGAAACTTTTTCCGATTGATTTTTAGCTATGCGACTTTTACGATTTCACTTTTTACGATTTTACTTTTGGCGTGTTTACATTTTGCCATGTTGACTTTTTACCTTTTCGACTTCTTCGACTTTTTATCTTTCGACTTTTCATCTTCCGACTTTTTATCTTTCGACTTTTATCTATACGACTTTTTACTATTTGATTTTTAGCGTGGTGACTTTTTGCCATGTTGACTTTTGACCTTTTCGACTTTTTATCTTTTGACTTTTATCCATACGGCTTTTTACTATTCGACTTTTAGCGTGTCGACTTTTTGCCATGTTGACTTTTTACCTTTTCGACTTTTTATCTTTCGACTTTTGTCTATACAACTTTTTACTATTCGACTTTTAGCGTGTTGACGTTTTGCCATGTTCACTTTTTACCTTTTCGATTTTTTATCTTTCGACTTTTAGCGATGTCGACTTTTTGCCCTTTGACTTTTCGTCCCTTGACTTTCCGTCCGTTTACTTTTATCTTTTGACTTTTTACCCTGGAATCAGTCGAGAGAGCGCTGGGCTTTTGACCTCACCCGGTAGAGGCCGCCCGGGTTCGAGTCGCTTCGGCGCTCGCTATTTGCCCCTGCCTGGGATGACCTGCGGCCGGCGGCAGCGGTCGTGTTCAAGGTAGGTTGACGTCAGAGGGCGGGGAGGACGGTGTCCAGGTATGTCGGGCACGTACAACTTTCACCTTTAAATTCTGCCGGACAACAGGAATTACGCGATCGGGTGGTAGGGTCAGGGCCTGCGCAACAAGCTATGCTTAGCGCGGGTCCTCACCTCGCAAATCCATCCATTCAAAACATTCGGACTAAATAAAATAAAATGCAATCGGCATCTGTAAAATTGGTATGCGTACCTTTCGTTTTACATTTTATGTTCAAGTTCCCCGATTTTACGTTTGTGTTTTACTTTTTAGCACACATACCTGAGG
Source organism: Chirona hameri (assembly GCA_036785665.1). Taxonomy (NCBI): domain Eukaryota; kingdom Metazoa; phylum Arthropoda; class Thecostraca; order Balanomorpha; family Balanidae; genus Chirona; species Chirona hameri. The sequence continues at coordinate 25,957 of JAXIVJ010006824.1, forward strand.
ATAACCACCCACCTGCGGAACATCACTGCATTAAACTTAAGCTAGAGTGTTCTCAGGCATAAATTCAGGTTTTATTTAGATATATGCTTAGGTGCCTGAGCCCGACTGGCGGACGAATCAAACCTTCGTTTTTTGGCGAAGCTGCAGCGTCACGAAGACAGGACATTGCGGCGGCACTGTGTTCAGTAGGTGTTGGGGATCCTCTTTTTCTCTGTGCTGCGGACCCTTTCGCGGACATCATATATTTAGCGAGCAGCTCCGCTTCGGAATCATCCAAAGGCATCGTCGTCCGCCACATCATTATCAGGGTCTGGAATTGGACGGAAACAAAACATCAATGTGGGAAACAGAACTCAAAACGTCTTTGAAGCGCATCATGAATCGTCAGCAGTTCCGATGCATGCCGTTCCTTAGATCGGCGAGTGTGCGCAATGTGTTCGGTGTATTAAATTATGTTTGTATAAGATTGTGTTAACGTATAATCAGCGCTATGTCGTCCAGCCTCTCATTGATAACGTAAAACGGCGTTAAATAGCTCGTGATAAGCTCTATCCTTAAGTGTTTCAGTCACTTTTAGTTCAGGTCACTATTGAAGTCAACCAAGGCTCTAGAGAAAGAGGTCACCAAATGTCGGCCATATGGATATGGATGTCGTTTACAAACCGTCTATATTTCCACAACCAAAAGCGCTAGAGATGCGCAGAACAAAACAATCGAAAGCGAGTTGCATTTCCTCTGCGCGAGGTTCAACAAATTTGACCTCAGGTCAGAATTCAGTTAGGAAGGGCAGTTGAACATGGAACGTTCTAAAAATAGTTGCAATAGCCGTTTTCACGAAGGATTATTGTGCGAAACGTTGCAATTTTTAAAGTGTTTCGAAAAGTTTCGACCATCTATTTCTTAACCCGCCATTAGCGGGGGGGGGGGGCGTTTAACGCCCCCTGATTAATTTTCGTAATATCTCAAAAACCAATAGCGCTATCAAGCTGAAACTTCGTGTACCCTCTTCAAAATCAGGTTTACGTCTTTTGTGAAAAATAAAGAAATTACAACGAAAAATTTCGAGTTATAGCGAATTTAATGACGTCACTACACACAAGTTTAACACCGAAATCAGGAAAAATGCAACAGACCGTACAAATGCCATATTTTGAGAAAAATGAAATCCAAAAACGTCAAAAGATAGAAAATGGTAAGGGCTACAACATGGCTATCTCGTATTGTTTTTTTGTTTTTTTTTTACTCCCAAAAATTCAAAAAAGTTGTTTGGGGAAAATGCCCACAAAAACAAATTGTATTAAAAAGCCGGAATATATGTCAGAGAACCACATACGGGAAACTACCATACCAAATTTCAGAATGATATCACCATTTTTGACTGACTTATGGCATCTAAAGTATGGGTAACTCATGACGTCATATTTACAAAATGCGATTTTTGGCTTTCCTTCACCAGATATAGACAAATAAATGGCACCACTGTATTTCTGAGACAAAACTGGTCTAGAAACATCACTTTTTTATTTAGATTGATCAATTTAACATTTTGGCCTTCATTTTTTTTTTTCTAACCGCCACCAGTATAATAAGTGATAATAGGTGACGTGACCAGGAGTGCCCCCGCCCTCGATCCCAACGACACACAACACCTTAACCCGCGAGTCACTGGGGGGGGGGGGGCTTTGTTTAGCCCCCCCCCCCCCCCCTCCTTAGGAATATTAGGAATATCTCAATAACTAATGCAGATATCGACGCCAAACTTTCAGTACCTTTCCGGCATCATTTTTACACCTTTTGAGAGAAACAATTAACAAATTTCGTCAGAATTTTTCGAGATATAGTGAATTTAGTGACGTCACTAAACACGATTTTGACACCAAAATCGGTTAAACTTTGCCAGGCCGTACAAATGCTGTATTTGAATAAAAATGCAATCTAAAAACGTTAAAAGGTAGAAAATTTCGAGGGCTACAAATTAGGTATCTCTAAATTTCGAAAATTTTGTTTTTTGGCCCCAAAAATTTAACACAAAAAATACTTCTTTTTTTTTAAAAAAAATGCTCAAAATCAAATTTTTCAAAGATATTGTAAAAACCGGAATATATGTCAGATAAAGACATATGGGCAACTACCATACTAAATTTCAAAATGATTTTTTTTTTACTCTCATGGCATATAAAAGGGTGAGTAAATCATGACGTCATATTTTGAAATTGCGTTGTTTTGGCTTTTATTGACCGGATACAGACAAATAAATAACAGCACTGTTTTTGTTAGATAAAACTGATATAGAAACATGCTTTTTTAATTTCGATTTATCAATTTTAAATTTTGACCTTCAATGACCTAAACTTGACCTGAACTTGACACTAACTTCACGTAAATGAAGTCAGGTGGTAAAATGACTACCACTATCGAATTCTACGCGTAAAATCATCCATGAAACATGTGTTGCATGACTTTCGTAGATATTTTGTGTGTAGTGACCTTTTGTGACCTGACCTTGACCTTGATCTTTTCCAACAATCTCACTTTAGCTCATGTGGGATATGTATCATACCTTTGACAGCACTTTGGGTGATTATAGGCGCAATCGAAGGCCATGGATGGCAAGTATTGTCCATAACTCAAATACCTTGATTTTAACGTTTGACTTGACCTTGACCTGACATGTGACCTTAATTTGAAATGTTTAAGTTTGCGTTCGGTTTATCTCATTGAATGCTTTCGAATTCCGCCTTGCGCGTCCCGCTGCAATCATTGGTTCTGAAGATTGGTTCAGGGGGCTAAAACAAGCCCCCCCCCCCCGTGAGTCGTGTTACAGAATATACCCCAGCGACTGCCGGGTTAAGTTAGCACCAGAGAACAAAATAGAAAATGTCGCGGCACTCCCAGCTAATAAATGGAAACAAACATAAAAAGCATATGAAGAGAGGTAGTTTGGGTGTTAGATTTGGTGATATAAAAGAAGGCGGAAAGTAGTCATTGTTGAAAACAGCAAATGATTGCCCCCCCCCCCCCCCCAACTACGTCCCAGGATATCACCCTCACTCATCCTCATCCAGGACAGGACGAGGATGGATTCATTCACTCTCATCCTCATCCAGGACAGGATGAGGATGAATTCGTTCACTGAGTTAGTAAAGGGGATATCAGTCATACCGGGCGGAGGACAAATTCTGGTCTATTTTCATGCTTTTCTTGCTGGTACTTTGTGGACCCACTCAGCTAAGCGTAGCTTGTTGCTGAGTAGGGATCCCGAAGCCAGCGCCAATGAATGGGTATATACTATGGTAACTACACTGATATTACTAACAATTAAGTATTATAATGATGAGGCCAGCGCCATTGAATGGGCCTTTATCAAATACATACATAAGTGAAAACTATATTTAATAAACCTGATATAATTAAGACTTCATCCACTTATAAAATGCATATTAATGCATCTAGTGCACACACACACACACACACACACACACACACACACACACACACACACACACACACACACACACACACACACACACACACACACACACACACACACACACACACACACACACACACACACACACACACACACACACACACACACACACACACACACACACACACACACACACACACACACACACACACACACACACACACACACACACACACACACACACACACACACACACACACACACACACACACACACACACACACACACACACACACACACACACACACACACACACACACACACACACACACACACACACACACACACACACACACACACACACACACACACACACACACACACACACACACACACACACACACACACACACACACACACACACACACACACACACACACACACACACACACACACACACACACACACACACACACACACACACACACACACACACACACACACACACACACACACACACACACACACACACACACACACACACACACACACACACACACACACACACACACACACACACACACACACACACACACACACACACACACACACACACACACACACACACACACACACACACACACACACACACACACACACACACACACACACACACACACACACACACACACACACACACACACACACACACACACACACACACACACACACACACACACACACACACACACACACACACACACACACACACACACACACACACACACACACACACACACACACACACACACACACACACACACACACACACACACACACACACACACACACACGCACACGCACACGCACACGCACACGCACACGCACACGCACACGCACACGCACACGCACACGCACACGCACACGCACACGCACACGCACACGCACACGCACACGCACACGCACACGCACACGCACACGCACACGCACACGCACACGCACACGCACACGCACACGCACACGCACACGCACACGCACACGCACACGCACACGCACACGCACACGCACACGCACACGCACACGCACACGCACACGCACACGCACACGCACACGCACACGCACACGCACACGCACACGCACACGCACACGCACACGCACACGCACACGCAGGGATAATTTCGCCCAGGGGGGGGGGGGGCAAATGGGACCAGAGGGGCCCTCGTAGCCAAGGGGGCCCCACATCATTAAAACAGTACAGTGCGTTGTATGTTGTACAACGACTAATAAGATTTGGACAACGAAAAACAAGTGTATTTTTTTCATTTTTGGGAGTGAAAAACACAAAATATTGCAAATCCGAGATAGTCATTTTTAATATAATTTCCTTTCTTCAACTTTTTGTACTTGAAATTTTCGTCGAAACTCGAATTTCTATGATTTTTCAAGCATGTATTGTTTTTCCACCATTTTTATTTATAAATTAGTCCGAATGTTTTTGAATGGATGGATTTACGAGGTCAGACCACGCGCTAAGCATAGCTTGTTGCACAGGCCCTGACCCCACCACCCGATCAAGCAATTCCTGGCGTCCGGCAGAATTTAGAAGCGAAAGTTTTACGTGCCCGACATACCTGGACACGGTCCACCCCGTTTTATTTGTGTATTAAATTTTGCATATTAAATTACATGACATGACGTGATTAAAACGTCATTATCTCCCAAAGTAATCCACATTTTCATTGAAATGTTGTGATAAGACGTAGAATTGATGCAGCATAAGGTACTAAGGTAGGATTGACGTCGAATCTATCATTGTTTTCAAGTTATTGAGAAAATCCGGGAGAGGGGGGGGGGGCAGATTCTGCCACCTCCAGCGGGGCGCGGGTTAATGCAAATATTATCCTTAATCTTCTTTAATTCAGATTCAGGAAACAACACAGTACGTACATGCCGATTGTTCAAATGTACGATGAAGTTTAAAAAATATCTACAAAATAGCTAAATAACATACTCCACCTTGATTTACAGAAAGCTTTGGATACAGTTTGCTTGGCAATTCTCTTGAAAAAATACACCGCATTGTGATACGAGTGGTTTATACAACACGATATTCATATATTAATAAGAGGCATACAATGGCAATAATAGATGAGGGCGCATCTAAGAAACAAATGCGGAAAATTGGCGTCCCACAGGGTTCAATTTTAGGTCCTCTTAACTAAGAAATTTTAGGTCCTCTTAACTAAGAAACAAATGAGGAAAATTGGCGTCCCACAGGGTTCAATTTTAGGTCCTCTTTTATTTATTCTCTATATTAATGACAGCAATACAACAGAAATAGGCACTTTTTACTTATTTACTGATGATATACGGCAATTTGTATTCAAGCTAGAAATGTTGAAGAGCTGCAAATAAAGATTAATGAATGAATTCCAAAAATAACGAGTTGTTCCATGTAAATATATTATCACTAAATGCATCAAAGACAAATTACCAAATCTATTCAAGATCAGTGACGTGACAAGATCTTGACATAGTATTAAATGATACACCAATTACGATAAACATACACCAATTACGATAAACCCATGCATTAAATACTTAGGAGGGCCCTCTACGCTCACTCTACAGATTGGCTGGGACAATCTGCAGATCGACAGGGCCCCTAAAGACTGGACGAGGGACGTCTACAGGTCGGCAGGGCCCTCTAAATGCCGGTAGAGGCCCTCTAAAGACCGGCAGTCAGGCAAGGCGATCTACAGATCGACAGGGCCCGCTAAAGGCCGGCAGAGGGCCCTCTATAGATTGGCTGGGGCACTCTGCAGAACGACAGGGCCCCTGAAGGCTGGAAGATGGCCTCTACAGGTCGGCAGGGCCCTCTAAATGCCGGAAGAGGCCCTCTACAGATTGGCATGGCGATCTACATATCGGCAGGACCCTCTGAAGACCGGCAGAGGGCCCTCTCCAGATCAGCAGGGACTCTCTACAAATTGGCAGGGTCCTATAAAGGCCGGCAGAAGGCCCTCTACAACAGGAAGGGTCGTCTAAATGCTGACAGGGGGCCCTCTGCAAATCGGCAGGCCATCTACATGCTGGAACGACCCTCTAAAGGCGGGCAGAGGACTCTCTACAGTTCGGCAGGGCCCTCTAAAAGCCGGCAGGGGCCCTCTATAGGTTGGCTGGGCACTCTGCAGATCGACAGGGCCCCTAAAGGCTGGAATAGGGCCCTCTACAGGTTGGCAGGGCCCCCTAAATGCCGGAAGAGGCCCTCTACAGATTGGCAGGGCGATTTACAGATCGGTAGGGCCCTCTAAAGACCGGCAGAGGGCCCTCTCCAGATCGGCAGGGACCCTTTACAGATTAGCAGGGCCCTATAAAGGCCGGCAGAGGGCCCTCTACAACCGGAAGGGGCTATCTAAATGCCGACAGGGGGCCCTCTGCAGATCGACAGGCCCTCTACATGCTGGAAGGGCCCTCTAAAGGCGGGCAGAGGGCCCTCTACAGATCGGCAGGGCCCTCTAAAGACCAGCAGAGGACCCTCTACAGATTGGCTGGGACACTCTGCAGATCGACAGGGCCTCTAAAGCCTGGAAGAGGGCCCTCTACAGGTTGGCAGGGCCCTCTAAATGCCGACAGAGGCCCTCTACAGATTGGCAGGGCGATCTACGATCGACAGGGCCCTCTTAAGGCCGGCAGAGGGCCCTCTCCTGATCGGCAGGGCCCTATAAAGGCCCGCAGAGGGCTCTCTACAACCGGAAGGGTCCCTCTAAATGCCGACAGGGGCCCTCTGCAGATCGGTAGGGCCCTTTAAAAGTTGGTAAAGGGTCCTATTCACTCTGGCTGGGGCCCCTTTTTCACGTATTTACATATACATGCCTTTAACAGACAATCAAGTGTTGTTATTTATTCGTGTTACGATTTTTTTCTCTCGGTTCGTGGGCGTTTTTTTATGCGACGTAAGGCGTTTTGCGGGCGCCTGACACCATCAAAAACACTAGGGCCTTCGGCCCCAGGGGGCCTTCGCTCGGTCGCCAGAGGGGCCCCTGTCCTCCAGGGGGGGGGGCATGGCCCCCTTCCCTCCCCCTTGCCTACGTCCTTGCACATATATAAGCAAACGATAGTCGAACAAACAACTGATAGAGAGCAAATGCAACGTAAAGGCTTACCTGAACTTGACACCCGAGCAGTGGCGGCAGCCGACTCCGGCAATGTTGAAGCTTGGCGCAAACCTTAGACTTCGCGTTCTGATAAACTGGTAGCTGATAGACACAATCAGTGACTATGCATAGATAGCAGAGGTGGCGGAATCAGCCGACCACTTGCTGAGGTTGGTCTGTCTGGGTCCTGTTGAGGTCCGTGCTATAAGTTGGCAGTAAGTCCTATAACACCAGTCACCACGCCACAAACTGGCACAAACAGTGTAAGGCTGGCTACTGGCCAGTCGAGGAGACCCACAGTGCAGCGATAGTATTGGAGCACCAAAGCAGCGTCCCTGCAGCGCGGTCTGGGGCACAGCTGACACTGCAGGTCATGTCAGATGGCCCTATCTGTCTGTTTACTCCGTCAGATAAGACCAGCCACTGAAGCCGAGCGGGGAGTACCGCCAGAAGCCCGCCCAACGTCTAATGTGCTTACTCAATCATTAAAGGCTTTCGGTAAAGGAAACCAGCGACTTTGTCAAATAGCTGTGAAGGTGCTGATAAGGGATATTCGTATCTGAAAATGTTGAATATTGCATTGATTTGGCTAAATTATCAAAATATCAACAACATATCAACTAAATTATCAACTCGCATTTTCAGTATAGATTGCTGAAGTGGCGACAATTTCGAAAGTGGCGCATGATGTTCTGACATTGTATGATGTTCTGACATTGTGTGCGTCGAAAGAAGAAAAGAAGTAGGGCATAGGCGTAGGAACAGGGGCGGGGGCTGGCATGGCCCCCCACTTTTCAACCAATGTTTTGGCTAACATATTTATTTTGCTTCGTGAAAAATAAAAAAAATGATGGCAAAATGTTCGCCAGGACGAGAAGAGCCCACATCTGCAAACACGTCTTTCATAGGGGTGTTGGGTTTATCGCAGAACGAGCTCAAAGTTGCACTGCCCCCCCCCCCCCCCCCCTGCCCCACACACTTTTCGTGACGTTCCCACTTCCTAAATCCCTGAGTAGGGGAGACCGGGGCTTACCTGAACTTGACACCCGAGCAGTGGCGGCAGCCGACTCCGGCAATGTTGAAGCTTGGCGCAAACCTTAGACTTCGCGTTCTGATAAACTGGTAGCTGATAGACACAATCAGTGACTATGCATAGATAGCAGAGGTGGCGGAATCAGCCGACCACTTGAATTGAATGCATTAATTTTTGAAATGCATTAATTTGAAATGCTTAATTTGAAATTTTTGAAATGCTTGAATGCATTAATTTTCACATTTACCTTCTCAGCCGCCAATTCGTGGAAGATGTTTGAAAGCGGACAATTCTGTAGGAAAGGTGCGACTTTTTCCCACCGAAATGCATAGGGGAGACTGGGGGAGACGCCCAACTACGTGAAAAGCCGAAATTGTCAATGACGTTCAAACGCGTGGGAGGTGCCGGCTTCTGCTGACAGTTACAGAAGGCATAGCTAGCTACATAGCTAGAAATGGTGTGTTGCTGCCGAAATCGCGCCGGTACTGCTATTTACTGAGATGCAGCGCGGTTGGGACGCTTTTTAGGGTACGTAAAAATCGACAAGGTGCTATTTTAGAGGGCTATATTTGTATCGTTAGTGCATGATACTTGGATATAATCATTGTGCCTGAAACTGAAATGTATAAGGTTAACCCAAATATGAAATTTAAATATTTGCCTCGACGGTTAAGCTCTCGACAGCAATAGATTGAAAACTGACTTCCGGGGCAAAACCGAAATAGCACTGACAAATTTCGGCGTTGCAGAAATTTGGTCTTGGTCTTGAAAAAACTTATAATGTGCTTATACGGCCTTGGAAAAACTTGGTCTTTTGAAAGAACAGATTAGATTGATTCAACGTCTTTCTATTTCCGTAAACATTTTCTCCTGAATTGCATCCTTCAAAAGGGATAGTTCTGTGGTTGCAACACCCGGATGTAAAAAGTAAAAATGTGTGGTTTAAATATCGCTACGCTTGCAAGTCTGCAGAATATTTTAATCTGCGACTGCTTACAATGGGATTTTAATCCGTAAACACTTCGATAGAAACGCTTAAAACTCATAAACTTTAAGTTCGATGTAAGAGAAAAGCTACCTTGACTCATTCGGCATTACCCGCAACTTCGGGACAAAACCGAAATTTTACCTTTTTAGAGATTTTGCTTTGTAACAGCTGAATTATATCTGATGCCTCAAAAGTCAAACCTTTTCTTGATAGCCAATGGATGTGGCTTGCCAATGATGTGTGCTCTAGAGTGCAGTGGCGTACCCAGGATTCACTCCAGGAGGAGATAATGTTTGATCAGGGTACCTCCACCAAAAAAAAAACGGATTTGGCACACTATATTTTTTAAGGGGCATATTTAAAAAAAAAATCATTTAATTTGTTTCTCTCTCTCTAAATAGGGCCCCTCGGGCCCTATTTCCAAAGGGACACATACGGTCAAGGGGGCACGTACGGACCTTCAAGGGGGGGGGGGGCAATTGCCCCGTTTGCCCCCCCCCCCCCTCTTTGGGTACGTCTATGGTAGAGTGATTGTCTGTCCGCTACAAGGATCCAAACAGAACAGTTTTGGCGTTCACCCAGTCTCCCCTACGCATTTGTACTGTAAGCAAATATAACTAGCTTCAGTGCAGGGGCTGCGCCACGGATTTTCGCCAGGGGTGGAAAAATTGACTAAGTAGGTAGGCATGTATCCTCTATTGGGAAAAGTGTCACGGAAGATAAAATGTTTATAAACTTCGCGACAAACAAGATTAAAACCCATTTCGTCCTATTTTTGTGTTATTAATTAGCTGATAGGTATCTATTTTTGCAAGTTCTTAAACTATTTTAGCACATTTTATTTTGATACCGGACCTATACAATATTACTAGCACCCCACGATGAATTAACTATTTATCGCGCTTTTCAGATGGTAGACAATTCATAATTAGCAAATAATAGCTTCTGTAAGTATAATCTTGGAACTTAGTACCTTGGACAGGAATTAGGAGAAGAAACGAGTATACTCGTTTCTTACATATGTAACGGTTGTACAATATTTCAGTGGCGCTGTTCCATAGGGAAACCGCCAGCCGCGCGCGGAACCGGCGTCGCTTTTGTCGTGATGGGGGTTGCGGGTGTTGCGCTGGGATTTGATCGATGTGGAGATTGTGGCAGCACGGTCATGTGGAACCATGATGATTAGCATAGGTGTCGATTTATATACTTTTGGGGTGGCCTTCGCCCCCCCCCCCCCCCATGTTGAGTTCCCCCCCCCCCCCCCAATGACAGTAATTCATGGAAAACCAAGCTTCTGATAATTTGTTTAGTTCTACGAACCGTAGACTACCTAATACCACCTTCGTCACGTCGCACGACGAAACCGGGGGAAATATCGGCGAAGCAATTTTTCTCTCCTATGTGAAGTTTTTAGTTGTTTCCTTCTTTTGCGATCTGGAGGCATTGATTTGGAAGACGTAAGTTTTAGCGCTGATTTGAGTTTGGGCATGTTAATAGTCTCGGTGCTGCGTGATGCGCGTGAAATTTCCCCTCGTACCCATGAACATGAGTCATGACTGGTCACTGGAGTTTTTCGACAGTAGAATGACGGTGTTAGAAACGGACATTAGAAGTCCTGGATGGAAATATAATCGTAGGAGACCGTTTTGCGTGTCGTAGCTACAGTATATTGTTGTGTATAGAGGGGTGACCGTCTTACCTCCCATTGCCGTCTAGCTTGAACTTTATTGGGGATGGGTCCGCTTGACCTGACCTATAGGTCAGTTCTACCTCAGGCAACGGCTGTATGTATAGAACCGTAACTTAGAATGCTCCCGGGTAAAACAAAATCAGAGAAGGTGCGCAAAGAATCAATAATACGATGCCCGGTAGACATGCAAATGACGGCGCTCCGCAAGGCCGTTCTTTTATATTTCCAAAGAATCTTTGAGGGTGTTCAAACAGCCCTAGAGATAGGGTTGTTTGAACAATATGGAGGATAAAGTTTGTCCCGCATGAAATGCTGGCAATACCGCAACAGTGGTTTTGCCAGTCAATGGCGTAAATTTGGAACACCATTGACTGGGGAGGGATATCGACCATTGGTTATCTTTCGAACCAATGAGCGCAGTGAGACGCGCAACAAGGCATTCGAAAGCTCTCAATAAGACGCATTTAAATCATTGTATTTATTATGGGGGGGGGGGGGTCGCGACCCACCCCCCACTTTTGAAAACCGGGGGAGGGGGGTTGACCCCCCCCCACTTTTTTGGCGGCCGACACCCCCCCCCCCCGAAACACACACTTTTTATGGCAGAAGCTGATTCTAGTTTTCATGAAATTCGTATTAAAATAAATATTGGAATATGAACAGTACGACGTGGCAGGGACGTAGCTTCTCCAGAAAAGTTTGGGGGAGGGGGCTGAGCTGGGAAAAAATAGTTTAAAGGAAATTGTTCACCTTGGAAAGTTTTCCCAAACAAGATTTGATTGTATTTGTATTACAATTTATTTTTTATATTGTCAAAAATGGCCTTATATCGCGCCGATTCAGGACAAAAGGCCGTACATTATTATTTGTATCAAAACTATATGCATACTCTGAGTCAGAGTCCTGACGTCACGCGAATTTAAAAAATGGCTCAGACAATCAGATTCGAAAGTAAGGGTAGACTCGCATTACAGATGTGCCAACCGGCGGCCGGCGGTTCGCTTGCTAGCACCAGCTGCAAGCTGATTGGCTGATGGTATAGCCTCTGCCCGGGCTAGATCCAGCTAGATTCTTTCGCCAGCACCGCATTCTTCGCCAAAAATCAAATATATTCGGCTGGAGTCTTTTCAGTCAAGAAAACTTGCATATAGGGGTTTCCCAACAAGGGCTACAAAACTGCTATCTCAGTTTAAAACTAATGTTGAAAGTGAACTATTTTCTTTAAAGTACCATCAAAATCCACCAAAATACAGATTTCTCCCCGGATTTGACCCACTTCCTCGTCCAAGTTGGAATGGCTTAAGCCAAGTGGGGGGGGGGGGGGGGACTGAAACCTTCTCAACTGAATAGGATCATACACCCCTGCGACGTGGAAATGGGCTCAGTCAGTTACGGATGAAATTTCCTTCGTGTTCCCTTCTACACACCGCTGCTCCGAAAGGAAAACGAAGGAAATTTAACCCTCGCCCTACCCCAGGGGGGGGGGGGCTGACAGGCCCCCCCTGAGGTTTTTCTTGAATAACTTTTTACACATACGGTGCATCTCTCTGAAATTTTCAGTAGCTGAGTTTACAACAATTATACGTAAGCTGTAAAAATGTAATTGAAATTGATTGAGTCGTTTGGGAGATAATCATGTTTTGATGACGTCATGTTGCTAAAAAAAATGAGAAAAATGAGAAAAATTGTAGAGAACAGAGTTTTAAAGCAAATTGCAAACGCAATTCACCAAAGATACAAAATTGCATTTTCTTTAAAATGGCGATCTCGGATTTGCATTTTTTGAATGATTTTCTTTGGCAAAATCCCCACAAAATCAAAATGTTCACAGATTTGAGAAAAACCGAATATATGTGAGAGAACTGAGTATGGACAATACCCATACCAAATTTCAAAGCAATATCTTCATTTTTGACTGAGTGATGGCTCCCTAAGTGTAAGAAACCGATGACGTCATTTTGAAGAAAAAAAACTTTTTTTGGCAAGATACGAACAAATAATTACCTTTTCTGTATTTCTGAGCCAACACTGGTCTAGGAACATGTCTTTTTATTTACATTTATCAATTTCTAATTTTGAGGTTTTCTGAAGAGCAAAATCGCTGTTCTGGACGTGGTAAATCCGAGGTCATTCACTTGACCTGGAAGGTCACCGGTTGAAATGAAACCTAAAAATCGCATACTGTTAGATTCCTCTCATGACAGGTAACATGCTGGTTCTTACCGCATTACTTTAAGTTGCTTGGTTTGGAAGTTAACCGGGGGGCTGTCAGGCCCCCCCCCCCTCCCCCCGTAAGGCGAAGGTGAAAAAGCTCCTGTAGGGCGAGGGTTAATCCGTAACATGCAGGGGCGCCGCCAACGGCAGGGTCGGGGGGACGGTCCCCCGACCCCCCCTCTCAGAAGGACGGGTGGTTGACCCCCTCCCCCGCACACTTTTTGCGGGGGGAGTTCACAATTTATCGTAAAAATTGCCTTTGCAGCAGTCAAAAGTCCAGCTATCCACAGTAAAAAAGTGGAAATTTCGCGGCATGACACAAGTTTCGCAATTGCTTATACAAATTTGGAAAATGGGAAAATGAATTCCACCAGGGCCCACTCCCTTCGTAGAATATTAATTTGCAAGCGGGCTACATGTTTAGCTAGTTTGCCGAGTTCCAAAAAAGGCGACGCGAACGCAAAGACGCGGACATCGGCACCCGGAAGCTGCTCCAGCGGTGCCCAGATTGCTGGACCGAAGAGCTAATAGTGGGAACCAGGCCAGGACCATCTCCCCAAGTATCTCCCTCCAGGCTCCTCCAGGTCCATAGGGACCATTTATGCGCGGAAAAGTCGTGCTGCCTCTTGCTGCTTTCAAACCATTTGCACTGTTACTAGTTGTTTGTTACAGTCAACGCCCATAGGCGTAATGTTAAAATAAAAAATGTGGGGGGGGGGGGGGCTGCTCCCCCTGCTCCTACGCCTATGTTCATATGTATACAGTTATTATTATCAATATGTACTATTGAGCGCTGACTGCCACCGGTCATCGTGATTTACTATCCGAGGTTAATGTATATGAAAAACTACATTCATTTCAATATTTTAAATCATACCGAGATGTGTAACCAGGAAAAGGGGTTACCTGAGGCTTGGCTCCACTCACGGTCTGGTTCCAATGTTAAAATTTCGTTTTCCACGACCTAAAATTCACCCGCTTCGCGTCGTCAAATCGGTGACCATCATCATAACAAAGCCATCGTCATCGTATTCGGTTCCTCGTAACGCTGCATTGAATTTATAGCATTAGTTTAGCTTCTTTTCCCATACATAGCCCACCGCCTATATTTCTGGGTTTTATCAGGAAAACCCGTTAAAAAAAATCGCGCCGCTTGACGGCGCTAAATAACAATTAACAAGTACCTACTATAACATGAAAATCCACATAAAAAATGCTGCAAGGGCATACACGCAAAAAAATGAGAGTACATTTTTTAGTCATTTCAGCCGACTCCCCCCCCCCCCCCTCAAAAATACTCGGCGAAGCCCCTGGACTAACGTGACTAAAATTTGCATTGGTCGACGAAGAGAACTGTTCCATATATGTTCACAGCGGTCGGAACCCACAATTTTGACAAAACGGCGCCGGTAAAATTTTGACGGTGGCCTAAATTTGAGGGGTGGCAATGCCACCCCAGTGTCACGGCAGGGGTGGCAGTCTGACACCCCTGCCCTTATGGTGGCGCCGCCAGAGCAATGACCACTGACCATTTGATACTGATCACACTCGTCACACTCGATCGGACGCCTTTTGGCACACAGAAGACACCAGTGGCGCACGCAGGATTTCACTGGGGGGGGGGGGGGGGGGTCAGAGCCGTAAGAGCGGGTCTCATGTGAGCGGGCCCCCACGTTTTTTTTTAGAAAACTTCGCGGATTTCGGTCACTTGTTTTTTAGCGGGGCCCCCATAGCATGGGATCTGAGACATGATAATTATATTGTCAATGTCGTGTAAGGCTTGCGTATGCTAATGATGTGCTAATTGTAGGTGCGTTTGCTACTGATGTGCGGCACAACTGTCGAGAGTTGACGAAATCAGGTCAATGACAACACGCAGTAGTGGTGACTGGTGAACCGATACGGTATTTTCGTAGCAATGTGTGATCAGTTGGCGCGATACATGGCTGATTTTTACAACATACAGCATCGCAACAAATGTGGAGACGGTCTCGCGCATGACTTGGGAATGCATAACCAACGGATCCAGGGCCTGGTGTCAACCAGTTACTGCATACCTGTCTGGAAGCTGCGCACAGGCTTTCTGGAGTGTGGTCAAAATGAGAGAAGCACGGGGAACAGATCGCGTCAACAATTTCAAACATCGTATTAACTAGGTGGTTTTTTTTGGGGGGGGGGGAGATCTGCTACCCATCGTCTTAGGTGGGCTTGGATACTCAAAATCATCGGTCCCTAGGTACATCTCTAGTATTGACGATGAAATGTAACATGCGCCAAAACGTGAAGCATTTTATTTCATCAGTGAAGTTGAGCGTTACAATATTATTTGGCTACGCCCATAGATGTTTGAGATGTTTATGCGCAAATTGTAGTGTAGATAGAAGCTGGGTTTACACGGGACTTTATATTTTCTAGGCATGAATTAATTATCTCTCCGGAAATTGAGGCAATTTGAAAAATTGGGCCAAATTATGGCGCTTTTTTCCTTTCTAACCTCCCAGATTCATGTCTTCTACAGGTTTAGAAGTCCCAGCCTTTGGACGTCAAAGTCCCGTATAAACTACGCTAGGCTACGTTCGCGAACGGAATAGGAATTAACCCTGGAGGCGCTCGGGGGGGGGGGGGGGGGGGGTTCTCCCCCTCCCTTGGTTTGTCCGCCATAATCAGAAAACGCACGGAGATATCGACTTTTGAAACTTTTCAGCAACTTGCAATAAATAGCTAAGCCACGTTTTGGCCAAAAAAATGGGTCCCGGCCAGGTCAGGTCAGGTCACCAGGTTAGGTCAGATGACATGACCACCAAACAACTTCTAGGTAGCACTACAGGCACAGTGGTTAATCGCGCGACATGAAACTCATGGCACGTCATGAGGTCATTAGGGACTACAATATCTCGGATGTTTTTATCGGTGACCTAAGGTCAAGTTATAATCGTGACCTTTTCAATGTAACCCTATGGGAAAAACAAAAACGCATATTTCTCAGTTGTAAAGGGATAAATTTAGTTCATGTATGCTCTAGCCACTAGTTTTGGCCAGAGACTAGAACTGACCGGGCCCCATATCACGCCTCTGCCAGCACCGGGGCCCTGCCTTGATCGGGCCTCTACCAGTAACGGGCCCGTATCAAGAAAATGCAAGGACAGGGCCCTGTTGCGACCGGGCCCTCGACCTGACCCCATATCACGCCTGTCAGGACCGGGGCCCTGTCTTGATCGGGTCCCTACCAGGAACAGGCCCCTACCAGGAACGGGCCCGTATCAAATAATTTGCTAGGAGCCGGGCCTTCGTCCTGATCGGGCCCCATATGACGCCTTTGCCAGCACCGGGCCCCTGCCTCGATCAGGCCTTACCAAGACCAGCCCCTGCCAGGTATAGGCCAGAATACGGGCCCACTCAGAAATTTCGGGGGGGGGGGGTCAGCTGACCCTCTCTGCGTGCGCCACTGAAGACACACATACCCTGCAGTATGGCCCTGCTGGCTCGATTTGGGAATCAGGTGAGCCACTTATTTCTCAGGCATGTTAGTAGTTCTCCGTGGTAGAATTGTGTAGAATTTCGTGTGACAAGCCCCCCTCCCCCCATGGCCTCTCTGACCCGATGCACCCGGCTTGAAAGATCATGGCTACATCCTTGTATACACAAATTGGATGTCCGTGAAGTTAGCGTCATCGTCATCACACAACTCCAGCGTCAACTTTTTATTTTCCCCAAATTTCGCGTGAAGTTCAATCAGACCATGCTGACAGCTGATTCCAAAAATAAAGTCCATTTTGCGATAGCGATTGACCTAGGTCAAATTTGAGGTCAAACGAAGGGGAACGCACTGGAGCCTAAAGTTACCAGCTCACTTACATGAGTTACACCAGCTACTAGCTCAGTTACTTACACAGCTCAGGTAGAGGGCGACATCTACGGCTGTTACTTACACAGCTCAGGTAGAGGGCGACATCTATAGCTCAGTTACTTACACAGCTCAGGCAGAGGGCGACATCTACAGCTCAGTTACTTACACAGCTCAGGTAGAGGGCGACATCTACAGCTCAGTTACTTACACAGCTCAGGTAGAGGGCGACATCTACAGCTCAGTTACTTACACAGCTCAGGTAGAGGGCGACATCTACAGCTCAGTTACTTACACAGCTCAGGTAGAGGGCGACATCTACAGCTCAGTTACTTACACAGCTCAGGTAGAGGGCGACATCTACAGCTCAGTTACTTACACAGCTCAGGTAGAGGGCGACATCTACAGCTCAGTTACTTACACAGCTCAGGTAGAGGGCGACATCTACAGCTCCGTTACTTACACAGCTCAGGTAGAGGGCGACATCTACAGCTCAGTTACTTACACAGCTCAGGTAGAGGGCGACATCTACAGCTCCGTTACTTACACAGCTCAGGTAGAGGGCGACATCTACAGCTCAGTTACTTACACAGCTCAGGTAGAGGTCGACATCTACAGCTCCGTTACTTACACAGCTCAGGTAGAGGGCGACATCTACAGCTCAGTTACTTACACAGCTCAGGCAGAGGGCGACATCTACAGCTCAGTTACTTACACAGCTCAGGTAGAGGGCGATATCTACAGCTCAGTTACTTACACAGCTCAGGTAGAGGGCGACATCTACAGCTCAGTTACTTACACAGCTCAGGTAGAGGGCGACATCTACAGCTCAGTTACTTACACAGCTCAGGTAGAGCGCGACATCTACAGCTCAGGTAGAGAGCAACATCTACAGCTCAGTTACTTACACAGCTCAGGTAGAGGGCGACATCTACAGCTCCGTTACTTACACAGCTCAGGTAGAGGACATCTATAGCTCAGTTACTTACACAGCTCAGGTAGAGGGCGACATCTACAGCTCAGTTACTTACACAGCTCAGGTAGAGGGCGACATCTACAGCTCAGTTACTTACACAGCTCAGGTAGAGGGCGACATATACAGCTCCGTTACTTACACAGCTCAGGTAGAGGGCGACATCTACAGCTCAGGCAGAGGGCGACATCTACAGCTCCGTTACTTACACAGCTCAGGTAGAGGGCGACATCTATAGCTCAGTTACTTACACAGCTCAGGTAGAGGGCGACATCTACAGCTCAGTTACTTACACAGCTCAGGTAGAGGGCGACATCTACAGCTCAGTTACTTACACAGCTCAGGTAGAGGGCGACATCTACAGCTCAGTTACTTACACAGCTCAGGTAGAGCGCGACATCTACAGCTCAGGTAGAGAGCAACATCTACAGCTCAGTTACTTACACAGCTCAGGTAGAGGGCGACATCTACAGCTCCGTTACTTACACAGCTCAGGTAGAGGACGACATCTATAGCTCAGTTACTTACACAGCTCAGGTAGAGGGCGACATCTACAGCTCAGTTACTTACACAGCTCAGGTAGAGGGCGACATCTACAGCTCAGTTACTTACACAGCTCAGGTAGAGGGCGACATATACAGCTCCGTTACTTACACAGCTCAGGTAGAGGGCGACATCTACAGCTCAGGCAGAGGGCGACATCTACAGCTCCGTTACTTACACAGCTCAGGTAGAGGGCGACATCTATAGCTCAGTTACTTACACAGCTCAGGTAGAGGGCGACATCTACAGCTCAGTTACTTACACAGCTCAGGTAGAGGGCGACATCTACAGCTCAGTTACTTACACAGCTCAGGTAGAGGGCGACATCTACAGCTCAGTTACTTACACAGCTCAGGTAGAGGGCGACATCTACAGCTCAGTTACTTACACAGCTCAGGTAGAGGGCGACATCTACAGCTCCGTTACTTACACAGCTCAGGTAGAGGGCGACATCTACAGCTCAGTTACTTACACAGCTCAGGTAGAGGGCGACATCTACAGCTCCGTTACTTACACAGCTCAGGTAGAGGGCGACATCTACAACTCAGTTACTTACACAGATCAGGTTGAGGGCGACATCTACACAACAGACGAGCACAAGACGAGCACACCGTCCCGACACTGAATCTAGATGTCTCTGTCCGGAATGAGCGGCACGCGGCGACTGCAGACTGTGAGCGCCGCAGCGATCAAGCCGGCAACTTTGCTGACAGCGATCAAGCCGGTAACTTTGCTGACAGCGATCAAGCCGGTAACTTTGCTGACAGCGATCAAACCGGTAACTTTGCTGACAGCGATCAAACCGGTAACTTTGCTGACAGCGATCAAACCTGTAACTTTGCTGACTGCGATCAAACCGGTAACTTCGCTGACAGCTGGTTATCCTCAGGCATGCGCCATGAGCAGCACACAATTCAGAATATCTCGCGTCTGTCGTACTTCTGTCATTCATGTCATGTGAAATGTGTCAACTAGCAAACCAGCGATACGCGGTGTCCATGTTCCGTGTGCTCGGGGCAGCCCTGACAGTTGAGCCGTCGCTCTGCTGCGTTGCCAGACCCAGCTGGTCCACCGCGCCGATAACATTAACGACACACACACACACACACACGCACACACACACACACACACACACACGCACACGCACACGCACACGCACACGCACACGCACACGCACACGCACACGCACACGCACACGCACACGCACACGCACACGCACACAATCTCATAAGGGCATACGCTGTATTTGTAGCGTATCAATAACTATTGTGACAAATGTTAAAAGAACATCACGAGGATTATCACCGCTTTCTGTTAATCTTGGAAGAACATCATTGATCACAATCATTTCTCAGCAAACATACAGTGCAAAACATGACGGAGAACAGACACATCCTCAGGCATTAGGCATACAGGTTTTGTTTGTTTACCCACTTGCGTCCGCCAACAGTAGTCGGTATCAACGGTTAAATCGTAAAAGTAACATGATCGAAGTTGCCAACTTGACCAAAGTATCTGTACAGGTTGAAAATCTGCACATTTAGCATGGCTATGAAAACCGGACTACGTCATTGAATGAATTGAACTATCCCATCGTATAGACAGCGATACATTAGCGCATCATTACGGCGAATATAGGTACAAACGGCAACGTAGAGCTGCTGTAGCTGCAGTGGAATACTGAATAATAATCAATCTCATCATTTCGACATTGTGGGCATATCCACATAAAACGCCACCATCAAGGTCAAATCACAATGCAGGTCATTCCACTGATAATACTGGATCCATTAAATACATTTGACGATATTTCGGGTGAGCTGTCATTAGACCAGATCAACCGCTGGCTGCCGTGAATGAAGGTTCACACCACACGCATTACATGAAGGTTCACACCTCACGCATTACATGAAGAACACGCATTGAATGAAGGTTCACACTACACGTATTACATGAAGGTTCACACCTCACACATTACATGAAGAACACGCATTGAATGAAGGTTCACACCTCACACATTACATGAAGAACACGCATTGAATGAAGGTTCACACCTCACGCATTACATGAAGGTTCACACCTCACACATTACATGAAGAACACGCATTGAATGAAGGGTCACACCTCACGCATTACATGAAGGTTCACACCTCACACATTACATGAAGAACACGCATTGAATGAAGGTTCACACCTCACGCATTACATGAAGAACATGCATTGAATGAAGGTTCACACCTCACACATTACATGAAGAACACGCATTGAATGAAGGTTCACACCACACGCATTACATGAAGAACACGCATTGAATGAAGGTTCACACCTCACACATTACATGAAGAACACGCATTGAATGAAGGTTCACACCACACGCATTACATGAAGAACACGCATTGAATGAAGGTTCACACTACATGCATTACATGAAGGTTCACACCACACGCATTACATGAAGAACACGCATTGAATGAAGGTTCACACCTCACACATTACATGAAGAACACGCATTGAATGAAGGTTCACACCACACGCATTACATGCAGAACACGCATTGAATGAAGGTTCACACCTCACGCATTACATGAAGAACACGCATTACATGAAGAACACGCATTACATGAAGAACACGTATTGAATGAAGGTTCACACCACACGCATTACATGAAGGTTCACACCTCACGCATTACATGAAGGTTCACACCTCACGCATTATACGCGAGTCACGACTCCGAATTCGAATCGTCTCACCATATTCAGCAGTGCTGTGACATCGGCTGCATTCACCAGAGGCTCCACGGCGACAGGATGACGTCATCGTGACGACACAACACCCAGAGAACGCCTGACCCTGCCTATGACGGGTCATGTTCCACGGCGACAGGATGACGTCATCGTGACGACACAACACCCAGGGAACGCCTGACCTGCCTATGACGGGTCATGTTCCACGGCGACAGGATGACGTCACCGTGACGACACAACACCCAGGGAACGCCTGACCTGCCTATGACGGGTCATGTTCCACGGCGACAGGATGACGTCATCGTGACGACACAACACCCAGAGAACGCCTGACCCTGCCTATGACGGGTCATGTTCCACGGCGACAGGATGACGTCATCGTGACGACACAACACCCAGGGAACGCCTGACCTGCCTATGACGGGTCATGTTCCACGGCGACAGGATGACGTCATCGTGACGACACAACACCCAGGGAACGCCTGACCTGCCTATGACGGGTCATGTTCCACGGCGA
The DNA here is from genome assembly GCA_036785665.1 of Chirona hameri. Taxonomy (NCBI): domain Eukaryota; kingdom Metazoa; phylum Arthropoda; class Thecostraca; order Balanomorpha; family Balanidae; genus Chirona; species Chirona hameri. The sequence goes on from JAXIVJ010006824.1 coordinate 48,091, forward strand.
CAGGATGACGTCATCGTGACGACACAACACCCAGAGAACGCCTGACCCTGCCTATGGCGGGTCATGTTCCACGGCGACAGGATGACGTCATCGTGACGACACAACACCCAGGGAACGCCTGACCTGCCTATGACGAGTCATGTTCCACGGCGACAGGATGACGTCATCGTGACGACACAACACCCAGGGAACGCCTGACCTGCCTATGACGGGTCATGTTCCACGGCGACAGGATGACGTCACCGTGACGACAAAACACCCAGGGAACGCCTGACCCTGCCTATGACGGGTCATGTTAGCCAACAATACTGACATAGCGTGACCCACGCATGAATCACGCGTGATCATGCATCCCCCGTGTATAAATATGGCACCAGACGTCCACCAGACCGACGCAGCTAACCTCTACAATCACTGCCCAACACCAACACCAAATCGCCCAGCACCGACGCAGCTAACCTCTACAATCACTGCCCGCGGAAGCCACCACCAAATCGCCGAGCTTCGCGACTTAACAGCAGCTTTGAGACACATTCTATCATTACCCGCGTTCATCGTCTCTAAGATATATTCCCAGCCCTGAAGAACATATGTATGTGTGATTAGTCTTCAGCTCATATCCTTATTTTCACAATCTACACATCAACCTTATCGGGTTTCAATAATAATGGAATGACTATTTATATTTTTATGCTTTTTATACACCAAACAGCGACTAGATAGAACATGACTAAAACCGAATATAATTCAATCACTCAGATTAGTCCTTAAGGCTTAATGTAACGTTAAGAGAACTATCACCATTGTCTCTCCAATCTGTCCCTGGACTGACACAGACCAGACTATGCGTGCGAGTCGCCGTACCTACCAGGCCGCACCTACCAGGCCGTACCTACCAGGCCGCACCTACCAAGCCGTACCTACCAGGCCGTACCTACCAGGCCGCACCTACCAGGCCGTACCTACCAGGCCGTACCTACCAGGCCGCACCTACCAAGCCGTACCTACCAGGCCGTACCTACCAGGCCGTACCTACCAGGCCGCACCTACCAAGCCGTACCTACCAGGCCGTACCTACCAGGCCGTACCTACCAGGCCGTACCTACCAGGCCGTACCTACCAGGCCGCACCTACCAGGCCGTACCTACCAGGCCGCACCTACCAGGCCGTACCTACCAGGCCGCACCTACCAGGCCGCACTATCAGGCCGCACCTACCAGGCCGTACCTACCAGGCCGCACCTACCAGGCCGTACCTACCAGGCCGCACTATCAGGCCGTACCCGTTCCATTGTTCCCTGATCACACCATTAAACACCGGTCATTGGTCATCAGCTGGACCACGGACCAGCCGGTCCATCAGCAGCTGGACCGCAGACCAGCCGGTCCATCAGCTCGTCTGCCGCCGCGTCCAGTCCAGCCCCCCCCCCCCCCCCCCCCGGTACTCCCCGTCCAGCCCCGGCTCCTCCTCCCCCCCCCCTTCCGGTACTCCCCGTCCAGCCCCGGCTCACCGCCCCTCTCTCCGGTACTCCCCGCTCTTGCCGCCCGACTTCTCCTCCAGCCTGACCTCTGTGATCTCGATCTCCTTGCTGACCGCCTTGCACATGTCATATATAGTGAGCGCGGCGCCGGCCACGGCCGTGAGCGCCTCCATCTCTGCGCCGGTCTGGCCGCTGCAACTGACCTCGGCCCGGACCAGCACGGCGCTACGGGCCGGCTCCAGCGCCAGCCGCACGTGCACGGCGCCCAGCGGCAGCGGGTGGCACAGCGGCACCAGCTCGGCCGTCCGCTTGGCGGCCATCACCCCGGCCACCTGCGCCACCGACAGCACGTCGCCCTTGGCCAGCGCGTTGGCGCGCACCAGCGCAAACACCTCGGCGCCGAGCAGCACGGTGCCGGTGGCGACGGCGCGCCGCCGGCTGACCGGCTTCCCCGACACATCCACCATGGAGGCGCGTCCGGCCGAGTCCGTGTGCGTCAGCCGGCCGGCGGGGGCGGCAGCGGCGGCCGGCTGCCGGTCGTCGTGCTGCGCCTGGCCGCGGCTCAGCAAGTCATCATCCATCAGGCCGCCGGAACCGCCGGAGCCGCCGGCCGGCTGGTGCGCGGGACCGTCCCAGAAGTCGGCCGGCGGGGTCGGGCCGGGGCCGGGGTCGGCGTCGGCCGGCGCCGGACAATTGGTGGGGAGCGAGGGCTGGTCGGCAGGAGGAGGGGCCGGCGGCTGTCCTGCCGCCGAGGCGGTCCGGTCGCCGTAGTAGCTGCGGTACTGGTCCCAGTATTCACTGTGCAGCTTCTCCGCCGAGCCGACCTGCCTCGGCGGCGGCAGCTCCTCCGATGACGTCCCCGGAGGCCGGTCAGTGACGTCATCGCTGTACTGACGGACGGCCAGACGGCGGGAGGCGGCCGGCGGCGGGCGGAGCAGCGACCGGCCACGGCGGCCCGAGCCTGAGAATGACGCCGATCAGCGGCATTAACACAGCGGACCACAGCGCCCGAGCACGCCAGAAGCGAATACTACAAACGCGACCAAAACGGAGTTCACGAAACGCCCCGCACGCACGCAGACAGTCCAAGAGATGCATCGAGTTATCTGATGTACTTAATAGTTGAACGTCACGGTACAGGTACTGCCACAGTGCAGTTACTGCCACAGTACAGGTACTGCCACAGTAGTTACTGCCACAGTACAGGTACTGCCACAGTACAGTTACTGCCACAGTACATGTACAGCCACAGTACAGGTACTGCCACAGTACAGGTACTGCCACAGTACAGGTACTGCCACAGTACAGGTACTGCCACAGTGTAGGTACTGACACAGTACAGGTACTGACAGTGCAGGTACTGACAGTGCAGGTACTGACAGTACATGTACTGCCACAGTACAGGTACTGCCACAGTACATGTACTGCCACAGTACAGGTACTGCCACAGTGCAGTTACTGCCACAGTACAGGTACTGCCACAGTAGTTACTGCCACAGTACAGGTACTGCCACAGTACAGTTACTGCCACAGTACATGTACTGCCACAGTACAGGTACTGCCACAGTACAGGTACTGCCACAGTACAGGTACTGCCACAGTACAGGTACTGCCACAGTACAGGTACTGCCACAGTACAGGTACTGCCACAGTGTAGGTACTGCCACAGTACAGGTACTGCCACAGTACAGGTACTGTCACAGTACAGGTACTGCCACAGTACAGGTACTGCCACAGTACAGGGCAGAGCCATGACAGAGACAGCTATAGACACAGATTTAGAGACAGGACAGAGACAGCTATAGACACAGATATAGACAAGACAGGACAGAGACAGAGATAGACACAGATATAGAGACAGGACAGAGACAGCTATAGACACAGATATAGACAAGACAGGACAGATACAGAGATAGACACAGATATAGAGACAGGACAGAGACAGCTATAGACACAGATATAGACAAGACAGGACAGAGACAGAGATAGACACAGATATAGAGACAGGACAGAGACAGCTATAGACACAGATATAGACAAGACAGGACAGAGACAGAGATAGACACAGATATAGAGACAGGACAGAGACAGCTATAGACACAGATATAGACAAGACAGGACAGAGACAGAGATAGACACAGATATAGAGACAGGACAGAGACAGCTATAGAAACAGATATAGACAAGACAGGACAGAGACAGAGATAGACACAGATATAGAGACAGGACAGAGACAGCTATAGACACAGATATAGACAAGACAGGACAGAGACAGAGATAGACACAGATATAGAGACATGACAGAGACAGATATATATACACAGATATAGACAGGACAGGACAGAGACAGATATAGACACAGATATAGAGACATGACAGAGACAGATATAGACACAGATATAGACAGGACAGGACAGAGACAGAAATTGACACAGATATAGAGACATGACAGAGACATATATAGACACAGATATAGACAGGACAGGACAGAGACAGAGATAGACACAGATATAGAGACAGGACAGAGACAGCTATAGAAACAGATATAGACAAGACAGGACAGAGACAGAAATTGACACAGATATAGATACATGACAGAGACAGAGATAGACACAGATATAGACAAGACAGGACAGAGACAGAGATAGACACAGATATAGAGACATGACAGAGACAGATATATATATACACAGATATAGACAGGACAGGACAGAGACAGATATAGACACAGATATAGAGACATGACAGAGACAGATATAGACACAGATATAGACAGGACAGGACAGAGACAGAAATTGACACAGATATAGAGACATGACAGAGACAGATATAGACACAGATATAGACAGGACAGGACAGAGACAGATATAGACACAGATATAGAGACAGGACAGAGACAGATATAGACACAGATATAGACAGGACAGGACAGAGACAGATATAGACACAGATATAGAGACAGGACAGAGACAGATATAGACACAGATATAGACAGGACAGGACAGAGACCGACACAGGACAGAGACTGACACAGGACAGAGACCGACACAGGACAGAGACCGACACAGGACAGAGACCGACACAGGACAGAGACCGACACAGGACAGAGACCGACACAGGACAGAGACCGACACAGGACAGAGACCGACACAGGACAGAGACCGACACAGGAAAGAGACTCTACTCACACATAGGTCGGCACCCACGAGTCAGCGAAATCACCCACCAATGAGGATCATCGGCCGGTTCTTCATGTTGGCCAGGTCCAGCATGCCTGCCGGACAGAGCAGCCGGGTCAGCCGGGTCAGCCGGGTCAGCCGGGTCACATGGGACTCATGGTACAGGTACGTTGGCTGACGACAGGTTCGTCTACAGAACATGACTCATGGTACGTTGGCTGACGATGTTAGACAGGCTCGTCTACAGAACATGACTCATGGTACGTTGGCTGACGATGTTAGACAGGCTCGTCTACAAAACATGACTCATGGTACGTTGGCTGACGATGTTAGACAGGCTCGTCTACAGAACATGACTCATGGTACGTTGGCTGACGATGTTAGACAGGCTCGTCTACAGAACATGACTCATGGTACGTTGGCTGACGATGTTAGACAGGCTCGTCTACAGAACATGACTCATGGTACGTTGGCTGACGATGTTAGACAGGCTCGTCTACAGAACATGACTCATGGTACGTTGGCTGACGATGTTAGACAGGCTCGTCTACAGAACATGACTCATGGTACGTTGGCTGACGATGTTAGACAGGCCGACGATGTTAGAAAGACTCGTCTACAGAACATGACTCATGGTACGTTGGCTGACGATGTTAGACAGGCTCGTCTACAGAACATGACTCATGGTACGTCACGGCGCTGGCCGCCGGAGAGACAGGTTACCTGCGTGCTGTTTCTTTTTCCTGCCGACCGCAGCGCCAATGATGGTCATGAGTTCCTCCTCGGAGCTTCCCTGTCTCAGGGCGTCCCTGCAGCACAGGTCACCAGTGTCAGAAAAGTGGTTCCACGATCTAAGTTCGCGGAACAAATTTGTAATGCGTATACCAGTAATTTTTGCGTATTTTTTATACGCGTTTCTACACAACCTATTTTCATATATACCAATATATGAAACATTATGATGTGGAAAGTTGATGAGTCGTCAGTCGTATTTCCTGTACAGATATGGTCTTGGCGTTAGTCGGGGACCGAGACTCCTGGGTCGTATGTTAAAAAGGTACGTTGCGTATGCGTATACGGGAAACTGGACTCAAGTCTCAGTCTAAAGTGCTGCCGTCTTTTGCATAACGTGTTTTTAGTGTCCCAGGGTTATCCATGGCCCCGATGACGATGGTATCGGTGGCGGGGTTGTAACCTGAATACGCAAACACTTTTTTTGGAGGTTTTAAAAAAAAATTGGTTTAATTTTTGGAAAAGTACCTAACAGTTTCCTTCCCTAAATCACTGCAGAAATTTAGGGAATTTGGAGGTTCCGCCTTACGATTTTTTTGGACAATTTGTGTCGCATCACTGTCATGTTCCGGCCATTGTTCGGAAAGTCAAGTCTCACAGTCTATTTTTTATGCTCGTCAGCCATTTGCACTCGCAGACTAAAAAAAATCATTCTTTACAAGCCGTTTTCACGAAGGATTATTGCGCTGAAAAGTTTCTGAAAGATTCTGAAAGTTTTGAAAAACTACACAACTTTTACATGAGATTTTTGGCTAGAAATGTCCCTCATAATTTTGAAATATGTTGGTAAGAATAAAATATGTTGACAAAATTGCGGTTTGGTGGTAATAAGGAGGATAAGTATTGATAGAATCTTCCTGAAACTACCTGAATCTTCCTGAAACTTTCAGGAAGATTCTATCAATACTTATCTTGCTTATTACCACCAAACCGCAATTTTGTCAACATATTTTATTCTTACCAACATATTACAAAATTATGAGGGACATTTCTAGCCAAAAATTGCATGTAAAAGTTGTGTAGTTTTGCAAAACTTTCAGCGCAATAATCCTTCGTGAAAACGGCTACAGTCAAAGTTTTCACGGAACAAAACTTCCACGTTCAGAAAAATGGAGAAACGGACCACTTCTCTGACACTGCAGGTCACGGGTCAATGATGGTCATAAGCCCCCCCCCCCCCCCTCGGACCTGCCCTGTCTCAGAGCGTCCCTGCAGCACAGGTCACGTGTCAATGATGGTCATAAGCCCCCCCCCCCCCCCCTCAGACCTGCCCTGTCTCAGGGCGTCCCTGCAGCACAGGTCACGTGTCAATGATGGTCATAAGCCCCCCCCCCCCCCCTCAGACCTGCCCTGTCTCAGGGCGTCCCTGCAGCACAGGTCACGGGTCAATGATGGTCATAAGCCCCCCCCCCCTCAGACCTGCCCCGCCACAGGGCGTCCCTGGCAGTTGCGAATCCGCGTTAGGGAAAAACAGGCAATTGCCACACACACCGAAAAATCGGTAGGTAAACGTATGTTTTTGCCTCCTCCCCAAACCGTTCCGAGAGGTTGTGATTTTTGTTCTGGGAAGTCGTGATTTCCCCCCCCCCCCCCCCCCCCCCCCACCCACACACACACACTCAACTTATCGCTGATGGCGGGGCCTTCCCCATCGCTCAGCAAGTTCATTTTCTTTGACGCCCCCCCCCCCGCTCAACGACTCTTCGCGCTGACGACTCCCCCCCCCCCCCCCGCTCAACAACTTTTCGCTGACGAAACGGAGCGAAAGTTTTGCCCCAAAACTCGAACCTAGATGCGCCACTGTAACTGGCTGTGGTCGGGAATGACGGAGAGGTACCGGGAGCTTCAAACACAACAGAGCTGCGCTTTTATCCCAGACTTCAGGTACGGTTACAGTGTCGCGGAAAACTCCACGTCATGCTACAGGAAAGCTAGGACGTTTATACAGCCTTGGCTGGGACTGAAGTATTCGTGCAAAAATAGGTGAACTTCTTTTCTACTTGTCGCCGCTGGCTGGCGCGATTTTACGTAGCTTTGTTGTTCTTATTTTCCTACTGCTCTACCACAGATTGATTAAACAGGAAGGCACTGAACTTAAACAAATTGTCTGTGCTAACGTTTCATTTGTATCTAAACATTATAATAGTCAAACAAAGTAAATAAAGTAAAAACTGCTTGAGGAAAAGCTACATGGTATATACATTCCCCAAAGAAACCACATTTATGCCCCCTCCCCGCACACCCGCCGCCCGCCGCCCGCCGCCCGCCGCCCGCCGCCCGCCGCCCGCCGCCCGCCGCCCGCCGCCCGCCGCCCGCCGCCCGCCGCCCGCCGCCCGCCGCCCGCCGCCCGCCGCCCGCCGCCCGCCGCCCGCCGCCCGCCGCCCGCCGCCCGCCGCCCGCCGCCCGCCGCCCGCCGCCCGCCGCCCGCCGCCCGCCGCCCGCCGCCCGCCGCCCGCCGCCCGCCGCCCGCCGCCCGCCGCCCGCCGCCCGCCGCCCGCCGCCCGCCGCCCGCCGCCCGCCGCCCGCCGCCCGCCGCCCGCCGCCCGCCGCCCGCCGCCCGCCGCCCGCCGCCCGCCGCCCGCCGCCCGCCGCCCGCCGCCCGCCGCCCGCCGCCCGCCGCCCGCCGCCCGCCGCCCGCCGCCCGCCGCCCGCCGCCCGCCGCCCGCCGCCCGCCGCCCGCCGCCCGCACACACACACACACACACACACACACACACACACACACACACACACACACACACACACACACACACACACACACACACACACACACACACACACACACACACACACACACACACACACACACACACACACACACACACACACACACACACACACACACACACACACACACACACACACACACACACACACACACACACACACACACACACACACACACACACACACACACACACACACACACACACACACACACACACACACACACACACACACACACACACACACACACACACACACACACAAACACACACACACACACACACACACATGCCAGCACATGTGTGTAATGTCAGCATCAAGTGGTGACCAACAGCGTTTCACTGTATAAATATCAAACCCAGCCAATGGCAGTGTCCATGCAATTCCCAGCGCCCCGCAGTCCGGCAACGCCCGCAGTTGTAGAAAGTATCCGGTCTTTATTTCCGCAGCTCTGGGTGCAGCCAGACGATAACGTCCACGGCTGTTGCTGCCGCCGCGGCCCAGCAGAGCGGACTGCGATAACAACTTCACTGTGGTTCAAGGGCAAGAGGAGGCTGCGGCTGCTGCGCCTGTCCGACAAACTCAGCTGGGAGGTAAGGCGAATAACAGCGCTATTTAGTTGAGTTATTCAGCCGATCAAAGGAGGACAGTGGTGTGTTCAAATATTGAATATTGTTGCGGGTGACAAGGCAATCATGGGCTAAAATGGTCACCCAGGGACGGATCCAGCTGGATCGGGACGATGTCCCGCAATACAACGCCAAAACCACTGCAATCGGGGAAAGGAAATAGTTCACCTGGGATTTTTTTCCCAAACACCATTTGATTGTTTTTGTTAATACAATATATTTTTATATTGTCAAAAATGGCCTTATATCGCGCTGATTCAGGACAGAAGGCCGTACATTATTATTGTTTATCAAAACTATATGCATACTCTCTGAGTCAGAGTCTTGAAGTCACGCGCAATGAAATAAATGGCTCAGCCAATCAGATTCGAAAGTAGTCGCGTAAGGATAGACTCGCATTAGAGATGTGCCAACCGGCGGCCGGCGGTTCGCTTGCTAGCAACAGCTGCAAGCTGATTGGCTTGCAAGCTGATTGGCTGATGGTATAACCTCTGCCCGGGCTAAATCCAGCACACCATTCTTTCGCCAGCACCGCATTCATTCGCCAAAAAATCAAATATATTCGGCTGGAGTCTTTTCAGTCAAGACAACTTGCAGATATGGGTTTCCTAACACAGGCTACAAAACTGCTATCTCAGTTTAAAATTAATGCTGAAGGCGAACTATTTCATTTAAGAATCAACACCTTTTCTGATTGTAAAGAAGCTCTCGCAACGTAGCGACAAGCGGAAAACGGCGTTAGACAGCTAGAGACAATCTCTATCGAAAGCATATCGGTCTTTTTTTTAGGTCAGATCAATATTGAAGTCACCAGAGGTCATCAAAAGTAAGATTTTCCAGTTTTAGGATTCGCTCCAGAAACCCCAAAATATTTCGGGAACTATGATAGCTAGGAACAAACGGAAAAAGCAACCGAAAGCCCTTGAAAAATGCAATCGCCAGTGTCCTCAAATGTTATGTCAGGTCAATAGTTTTTAGTTCAATAGTTTTAATTTTATATCAGACTCCAGACGTCATCAAAGGCCAAAAAGACTATTTTTGGAAAAGCTGTTTTTCGCAAATAACATTTTTCCAATAAAGATAGGGCAATAATTTTGACGCCATTGTGTTTGTCTCGTCCACCAGGCGCATCGAATCATATTCATGTTGACCAGGCTAGGTCAACTTAGAAATTTGACCTCAGGTCAAGTCAAGTGGTGACCCAAGTAGGTCAATGTGGATATTGGGAGACGTGTCTCGATGAGACAAACACATTAGTACCGGTTTCACTTTTCTAACTTCATTCTGTCGAGTTATTGACACAAAAGTGGTGGTGACCTCGGATGACCTCGGCTGATCCTGTAGGGGTCACTGAACACAAATTGCACATTGGTCATCAATAATGGCCTATAATAACATGATCTAGAAGGCATTGGACTGCTATCATGCGTATCCTCGGAATAGGAAGCATTTTAATATTTCCCCATTTACAATTATAATGATATCACGATTATAACGAAATTAACCCGACCTTAGGTCACCGATATAAAAAAATCCGAGAAATACGAATTGTAGGTACATATGGCCTTATGAAACTCAGCGGCCAAAAACTGTGGCTGTGGTATGACCGCAAACTTTTTGGACGTGGGGTCATGACCTGCCCTGGTGACCTGACCTGAGATGACCCGAGGTAAACAAAATCAGACTATGTGGGTAATTGATGCCCAAACAGCTGTGCCAAATTTGGCGGCGCTACGCGCCGCCATTTCCCCGCTATTTATGCAAAACCGTAGGGGGGAGGGGGGGGGGAGAAATCAACCCCCGGCCGTGCGAGTAGTGTTAAAGGGACTGTCCCACCTTTTTGAAAGTTGTCGAATCGCACTTAATTGTATGTCTACATGTCAGGCGAGGTCAGCTGAACATGTTCGTGAACTTCGCGCAATTCCTGGTAGCCGGTATAATGTATAAGCGAAAGTTGTACAAGTCCGACATACCTGGACACGGTCCGCCCCGCTCACTGACGTCATCTGGCCTTGAGTGCGACCGGTGCCACCGGCCGCACAACGACGTCATAACACCCTGGCTCACTAGCGGTCCCTGGTGGCCAACTGCTGCATCAACTCCAGCTGATAGTGCTAGCCTCTAGATTGCGAACCACCCGGGATCGATAAATGAAAGACGAAAATATTCCAAGGCTGACCTTAAAACAAGTCGACTATCATTACCAGTTGGGTAAAGAGAGACGACGCTGTCGGTTTAGAGGCCCTATTCAAATACACATGGACCTTATTTTTTACAGATGTCAAAATCAAACTCGAATATATTATAATTAGATCATTGTGGTTGTTTTAACTGCTACCATACTTAATTTAAATGCCAAGCGATTAAAATGGCTATCTCAACTCAAATAAGGTGGGATAGTTAAGGTGGGATAGTAGATAGTTTTTTAATGCACAAGGAAGCGAAATCTTATCGGAATCGGATCGGAATCTTATAGATCTTATCGGAATCTTATCGGAATCTCATCGGAATCTCATCGGAATCTTATCGGAATCTTATCGGAATCTTATCGGAATCTTATCGGAATCTTATCGGAATCTTATCGGAATCTTATCGGAATCTTATCGGAATCTTATCGGAATCTTATCGGAATCTTATATATCTTATCGGAATCTTATAGATCTTATCGGAATCTCATGGGAAATCTTATCGAAATCTTATCGGAATCTTATCGGAATCTTATAGATCTTATCGGAATCTTATCGGAATCTCGAATCTTATCGGAATCTTATCGGAATCTTATCGGAATCTTATCGGAATCTTATCGGAATCTTATCGGAATCTTATCGGAATCTTTAAGACTTTTTGGGATTTCAACCGCATAGCTTTTTTGGATTGCAGTGAACTGTGATGAACATTGTTGTACAAAGTCAAATCAAGCTATCACCTGTCGAACTCTCAAATGAATGCGTCGCATACTGCAACAGAACCCCTGCGCCATGACGTCGGTAATATTCACGAGAGCTGAATCTGCGAGCAGTTGCAACTTGCATACATGCATACACACTATGTAGCCGCACCATGCCCCCATTTTGCCACTCGACCAATGGACGTGTGCCACCAGCAGAAATGACTGAATCCTGGCACCTGATGTGTTTCAGCGTCAATTCCGAGCCGACTGCCACTACGGACCATGGACCCGGCCCGAGTCATGGTCTTAGGGCGCTCGCTGTCGGCTGCTGCGCCCGCTCTGGCGGCGGCCGCGGTCACCCCCGGCGGCCAGGTGGCGTTCGTGCTGTTCGGGACGGCAGCAGTGATATGCGCCATCGGATATACGGCAGAGAAGATCAGAGCGAGCATGAATGCGCACGAGCAGTGAAGCGGAGCTGTTACTTGTACACCCCAGCGGCGTTACTGGTGATGGTAGCAAGGCCCGTCAGCCGTTACTGGTGATGGTAGCAAGACCCGTCAGCCGTTACTGGTGATGGTAGCAAGGCCCGTCAGCCGTTACTGGTGATGGTAGCAAGGCCCGTCAGCTCAGGCAGAATCTGACACGCGCTGTGGCCGCGGGTTGCTAGTAAAATGTCAACAAGTCAACATAAAACGTTGTGACTATCGAGCACGTAATCGTTGGCAATCAGAGAACTAATGATCGTGCTACTACGGCGCTGTGTATCCAACTCGCATTATTATTCCGAGCGTCTGCGAACACTTAGTTTCCGTGATGTTGATTCTTCTATAGTAAAATAACCACTGCTTATTTGCCATGGCGATAGAACTGTGCGAATTACCACACTTTGCCGCCCTGCTGCCTACTAAGTGGATTGCTTTGTTATATAAATTGGTTTCCTATAACGTGACACCTTTGGGCTTACGGCTGGTCCATGTATTAACCCCATTCCCCATACGCACTGTGACCACATGATTAACAAATGTTCAGTCCCTGCTCCACGAACTTCGTAAGACTTAGGAAATTAACGTTTTCATTGAGCTCTTGCCAAAACATAACACAAATGTTATCACTTATCACTAAGCATCAGATAAATACTATTACTAACTCTGTGATGTTTTAGCCTGCAACAGTAATGTTATCCAAACATCATTGAAATGATATGTGCAGGATAAGCTGGATTTGCCAGTTGGGTGTTATTTGAATCATGCGTACTACGGAGATAATCATCGTCGATATAGTAATGTCATCGATAGTTAGTCACATAGGTGTGAAATCATCGTGCCCTTTCTCAAGCGAATCTGCGATGTAGAATGATTGCATGTGATGCCATATCGATATTATGCAGTGTGTCATGAGATAATACAATACAGACACTGGACATCCAGCTTACTATTTGGAGAGCCTCTGTGCGCGCGCGCGTGCGTGCGTGCGTGCGTGCGTGCGTGCGTGCGTGCGTGCGTGCGTGCGTGCGTGCGGTGTGTTTCAGTGGCGGATCTACGTTAGGGCATACCAGGCAATTGCCTCCCAGACGAAAAATTGGTAGACAAACGTATGTTTTACCCTCCCCCCCCCCCCCCCCCCCCACCGTTCCGAGAGGTTGTGAGATTTGTTCCGGAAAGTCGTTATTTACCCCCCCCCCCCCGCTCAACAATTTGTTCGCTGACGGCGGGGCCCTCCCCCGTCGCTCAACAAGTTTCCGCGCTGACGACCCGACCCCCTCCCCGCTCAACAACTTTTTGCTGACGAAACGGAGCGAAATCCCCTCCTCCCCCAACAAAAAAAAATCTCGAAACGTAGCCTCGCCCCTGGTCCCTGGCGCCGCAGTAGCCGGTCACAGCGGTTAGTACTCAGCACAGCGGTCAGTACTCAGCACAGCGGTCAGTACTCAGCACAGCGGTCAGTACTCAGCACAGCGGTCAGTACTCAGCACAGCGGTCAGTACTCAGTACACACAGACTGCAGACAGCTGCTGGCCGGCTGCAGATGTCCAGAGCCAGTCGGTCTGCTGACTGTGTACGTACGTAGCCGCCGACACAAATATCGGACTGTAATTAGATAACGCGTCTGTTTCTGTTGTTTCTGTCAGCGTAAAACTCGGTTATCAGAACCACTTATTTCAAAGGACGTGCCATAATTGGGTACGATTGGATGCATTCCAGTGTGTCTAAATATACCCTGAAAACACAGCTCTATGATACCTATAAACCTGTCGGGGCGCCTCCTGAAAGAAGTCTGCTGGTGAGTTAACAAAAACACGAGTCATTGACTCAGTGTCCTAGCATTGGTAAATTTGGGTGGGAAACGACACCCTATGGATACTGTTTTCCGCTGTCTTTCCCGAGTTTTACTGGGATTTTCAACTCCTTATTTTAAAATGTATTCGATAATTGGAACCCTCACTGATAAATGGATGTAATAATGGGGACAGCCTGTGTAGGGAAAGACAGGTAATAATTGGCATAGGTACCTAATAACTAATTCTGGTGAGCAGGTAATTGGATATGAATAAAACCGAGTACATATGTTATTTGGTTGAATTTTCCACTCTTTATGTTTATTTTAGCCAGAATTTGCATTGACTAGATGCGCTAATATCAGACACTATGTTTGATATGACATCACACGTCCTGTCTGATTGCGTGCTGTGGATCGTGGCGCGCGTCAGGACGGTCACCACACTGACCTGAGTGAGACCTCCGAGGCGTGGTGCGCGTCAGGACGGTCACCACACTGACCTGAGTGAGACCTCCGAGGCGTGGTGCGCGTCAGGACGGTCACCACACTGACCTGAGTGAGACCTCCGAGGCGTGGTGCGCGTCAGGACGGTCACCACACTGACCTGAGTGAGACCTCCGAGGCGTGGTGCGCGTCAGGACGGTCACCACACTGACCTGAGTGAGACCTCCGAGGCGTGGTGCGCGTCAGGACGGTCACCACACTGACCTGAGTGAGACCTCCGAGGCGTGGTGCGCGTCAGGACGGTCACCACACTGACCTGAGTGAGACCTCCGAGGCGTGGCGCGCGTCAGGACGGTCACCACACTGACCTGAGTGAGACCTCCGAGGCGTGGCGCGCGTCAGGACGGTCACCACACTGACCTGAGTGAGACCTCCGAGGCGTGGTGCGCGTCAGGACGGTCACCACACTGACCTGAGTGAGACCTCTGACTGACCTGAGTGAGACCTCTGACTGACCTGAGTGAGACCTCTGAGTTGCCGAACAGGCAGACCTTGAGGTTGCCGTCAGCGGTGAGCCGCAGTCGGTTGCAGGTGCCGCAGAAGTGTTCCGACATGGAGGTGATGAAGCCCACCTGTCCCACCCAGCCGGGCACCTGGTAAGCCTGCCGAACACACGCCGACGTCAGGCACAGGCAGCACACGACGTCACGACGTCAGTACCTGGCCCACCCAGCCGGGCACCTGGTAAGCCTGCCGAACACACGCCGACGGCAGGTCACTGGCGGCAAACGACGTCAGCAAACACCGCCAACCGGCATCTTCTCACCACACGACCTCCTGCTGAGGACAAACATGGCACCACTGATAGTGGTGTACCCCGAACCTCGAAATGGGGAGCATGTGCCAGCAGTCATCAAATGGGTATTGTGTGACAAAGTCTTCACACTAATGGCCCCAATCAACATCATCCTCCACAGCGGTCAGCGACAGTTCCAGCCAACCCACCAACTTTTAGCATCCCCTGACCCCTTCGCATCGGCGTCCAAAACCCAGTTTATCAGCCCCCCCCCCCCCCCCCGTCTGCTCCGCTGTGCGCCCCACCTTTGAGGTGTCGTTGGACCGGTCGGTGCCCCCCCCCCCACACACACACCCCGTCCGCGCCGCTGTGCGTCCCACCTTTGAGGTGTCGTTGGACCGCTCGGTGTGCCCCCCCCCCCCCGCTGTGCGTCCCACCTTTGAGGTGTCGTTGGACCGGTCGGTGCCCCCCCCCCCCCCACACACACACACCCCGTCTGCGCCGCTGTGCGTCCCACCTTTGAGGTGTCGTTGGGTCGGTCGGTGTGCCCTCCCCCCCCCCTCCCCCCGCTGTGCGTCCCACCTTTGAGGTGTCGTTGGACCGGTCGGTGTGCCCTCCCCCCCCCCGCTGTGCGTCCCACCTTTGAGGTGTCGTTGGGTCGGTCGGTGTGCCCTCCCCCCCCCCCCTCCCACCGCTGTGCGTCCCACCTTTGAGGTGTCGTTGGACCGGTCGGTGTGCCCTCCCCCCCCCCCCCCCCGCTGTGCGTCCCACCTTTGAGGTGTCGTTGGACTGGTCGGTGTGCCCCTCCCCCCCCCCCCCGCTGTGCGTCCCACCTTTGAGGTGTCGTTGGACCGGTCGGTGCCCCCCCCCCCCCCACACACACACACCCCGTCTGCGCCGCTGTGCGTCCCACCTTTGAGGTGTCGTTGGACCGGTCGGTGCCCCCCCCCCCCCCCACACACACACACCCCGTCTGCGCCGCTGTGCGTCCCACCTTTGAGGTGTCGTTGGGTCGGTCGGTGTGCCCTCCCCCCCCCCCCCCTCCCCCCGCTGTGCGTCCCACCTTTGAGGTGTC
>JAXIVJ010006825.1:0-5000 GCA_036785665.1 Chirona hameri
AGCAGGTTACAATAGCAAATAGGTTCAGTGCGTTAGAGTCAGCAGCTGAAAGTGACAGGGAACAGATTCAGCATTTAGTGGTTGGGGACTCAAGGGTAAGGCCCTTAAGGCGAACATTCTGTGGGAAGAGGGACAAATGTATAGTCAAACCGGGGGCAAAAGTAGTTGATATGGGCCCTGTCATTGAGGCAGAACTTGGTAGGAGTAGCCCGGAGACAGTTATAATACAGGTGGGGGTGAACAACATAGGACCTAGGCAGAGTGTGAGAATAGTAGCGGAGTACCGGAGCCTGCTGCAGAGGTTGAAGGAGTCCAGGAAACCAGTCATTGTGACTGGCATCCTCCCTCGCTGTGGAGCCAGTGAGGAGTGGTACTCGAGAGCTCTGTCTGTGAACAGCTCAGTTCAGAACTTATGTTCAGCTATGGGGCTTAGTTATGTAGACTTATGGGATCAGTTCTATGAGTGGCATAGGTACTATATGAAGGATGGGCTTCACTTATCGGATGAGGGGGCAAGGGCTTTGGGAGATGCCTACAGAAGTGTCATTCAGGGAAACTAGGTAGGAGGGGGGGGGTCAGGGACGCTAGTACTAGGGCATCAGGAAGTAAGCATTGGTAGAAGTTCATGTCAGAATAGGACAGTAGATCATAATTCCCTCAGAATTAGTAGAGTCAGCTCAAAGTATAAGATCACATGTGTGTTGCTGAATGCCCAAAGTATTAGGTCTAAATTTGATGAGTTTGAGTGTTATGTTGCCCTTGAATATGTTCCTGAGTGGCCGGACCGACTGAATCGGTTCTTCACGTCAGTCGGCTCCGACGTGGCGCACGCGCTGGCGGAGAGCGACGCTGGAGAGACGCTGTCGCCCCGCCCACCCCGTGTGTGTGCCGGGTCGTTTGTGCCGTATCCTGCGACCCTTCCGGAACTCTCGGCAGCGCTGAAGCGCATGGGTATGTCTCGCGCCTGCGGCCCTGACGGCATAACCGTCCATATGCTGAGAATGACCTTTCCAGTGGTGGGACCGCACTTGCTGAGGCTCGTAAATTCCTGTATCATGAATTGTGACATGCCCGACCAGTGGAAGGCTGCTACCGTTACGGCTCTCCATAAAAAGGGTGAAACTACGGACCCCAACAACTATCGCCCGATTTCTGTTCTCCCTGTTGTGGCGAAGTTGTGTGAGCGTGTGGTCTGCACCCAATTGATGGATTACCTGACGACCCACCATATACTGTGTCCTCAGCAGTACGGTTTCCGGCCGGGACTGTCCACAGAGGCGGCCCTGCTCGACACTGTCACGTATGCAACAGACAACATTGATAAAGGCATGATGACTTCACTCGTCACAACTGACACGTCTAAGGCCTTTGACAGTGTCGAGCATGGTCGTCTCCTGGACAAGCTAGAGTGGTATGGTGTCCAGCGTGAATGGTTCGCGGCCTGGCTGCGGGGTCGTACCCAGACTGTGCGGGGTGGCTGTAGTGATGCCCTGGAGGTGACGCACGGGGTGGTCCAGGGGTCCATTTTAGGGCCTGTACTGTTTTTACTCTTCACCAACGATTTGCCGCAGCATCTTCCATTCGGGAGGATCGTGATGTATGCTGACGATGCCCAGTTCATTGACGCTGACTTCCCATCAAATGTTCATGATCTGAAAAATCGTGTTGAAAGCTCTCTTGACATAGCATTGAAGTGGTTCACACAGAACCGTCTAAAAATTAATCCGGCAAAAACAAAGATGCTCCTCCTGAGATCTCGCCGTCAAAAAGTCATCTCAGACTTCTCTGTTCATTTTGGTAATGATGAAATTTTGCCCTCACAAAGCGTCAAGGTGCTTGGTGTCGTCATCGACTCACATCTGACATGGAACTGTCACATTACGTCTGTTGTGCAGCGCTGCTACTGTGTACTGGTGGGTCTGGCGCGAATCAGACATAAGCTCCCAAAATGCATCAGACAGCTGTTGATAGAGGCACTCGTCTTCCCCCACATACGTTATTGTATAACGGTGTGGGGGAAACTGTTCCGCAGCACAGAAGCTGCGCGTACAAAAGGGAATCAACTTCGGTGTCCGCATCGTGACCGGACTTGGCAGGCGTGACCATGTCAGTCCGTCATTGCGTGAACTGGGGTGGCCCAATGTTGATGAAATGATCACCGAACGCGATATTGCCACAATGCGCCACCTCACAACATCCACCAGTGCCTCCGAACTATTGCGACAGCGATTGTTGCGGCGCGCCGATGTATCCGCTCGCCGCACGCGCGGCACTGAAGCCGGCCACTTCGAGCTGCCCCGCGTGCGGACAGAATTCGCCCGGCGCAGCTTTGTGTACCGAGCCACGAGCGCCTGGAACGACCTTACGCTGGAGGCTAGGCGATAGTCAATCGTGAATTTTACCGTAGATTGCGATCGGTGTCTGCGGCTGGGAGCGGCCTATGTTGCCACCTGCCACTCTTTTTGCCGCGTGTTCTGTTTTACCGTGTGTATTTTTCATCACTGTATGTTTTACTGTTTTTATCCTATTGTGTATTATTAATGTAATGACGTGGATTCCACAAAAGCCATATTATGGAGGTTCCGAAATACATATCTGTATCTGTATCTGTATCTGTTGAAAAGCCTGATATCATTTGTGTAACCGAGACATGGGTTAGTGAGGGGTATAATAGGGATAGGCTACAGGATTTCGAGTTACAAGGGTATAACATGTTCTCATACTGCAGAGAATCACGGCAGGGAGGCGGAGTGTTTGTATATGTAAATAGCTTGTACTGCACTACTAGAGTTGATGATTCTAGTAAAGTAAAAGAAGTAGAATCAATCTGGCTTGACATTAAAATTGGTACAGGAAACAGAGGAAGGTTGAGGATAGGTGCATTTTACAGACCAGAGAATCTTCCAAGGAACTCCCAAGCTGAAACAGACCAAGATATTTGTGAGGAAATACGTAGGAACTTTCGGGCTCAGTGTCTTATTATGGGAGATTTTAACTTAAGAGGAAACGAAAGTATAGCAGAGGAAACAAATGAGTGTAGGTTGTATAGGCAAATCTTTGAAGAGGAGCTTTTCATGCATCAGTTTGTAACAGAGCCAACCAGACATTGCTCCATTCTAGACCTTGTATTCTCAGACAACAGTGATCTGGTTAGTGACATAAGTATTTGTGCAGGTCTAGGAACCAGTGATCACAATATGGTTAAATTTAATATCTCATCAGAAATGAGGCCCAAAGATAACCTTATTATGGTTCCAAACTTTAGCCGGGCTGATTTTGATGGTATTAGAAATGACCTCGCACAGATAAAATGGAACGTTGAGTTGGCAGGTTTAGATGCATGTGAGGCCTGGAATGTTTTCAAAGCTAGATTAAGCCAAATTCAAAATCGGCATATACCCCTCAGGCACAAACGTAACAGAACCAAGGGCAATCCAGTTTGGCTTACCCCAGATGTAAGGAGTGCTATACAAGCTAAAAGAAGTGCATTTGGCATTTTGAAGGGATCTTCACTAGATATAAATCAGAAGGCCTACCAGAATGCAAGAAATTCAGTTAAGAAAAAGGTCAGAGCAGCTAAAAGGGCAAAGGAACTTGATTTAGCTAGACATTGTAATGCAGATAGTAAGAAGTTCTTCAGTTTTTATAAGTTAAGTACAGTTTCCAAAAATATTGGTCCATTTAAGGTAGATGATGTGTTAGTTAGCAAGGACAGTGAAATGGTTGAAGTGCTTAATGATCAGTTTCAATCTGTCTTTACTATCGAGGACCAGAGTAGTATTGCAGCACTTCAGCCTGAGCTAGAGACAGAGGAGACTATAGGAGAGCTAGGTGGCATAAGTAGTGAACTTGTTCTAGAATATCTAAAGAAAGTAAGGCCTAACAAGGCAGAAGGACCTGATGAAATCCATGCTAGACTTTTAAGAGAATCTGAAAGGGAGTTGTCGGTTCCATTAGCCATAATATTTTCTAAATCACTTGCAGATAGTAAAATTCCACTTGATTGGAAAAGAGCAAATGTTGTTCCTATTCATAAAAAGGGAGATAGAAGTAAAGAGGAAAACTATAGACCAGTTAGTCTGACCTCATTAGTCTGCAAGGTGCTTGAATCAATCATCAAAGATAAGATTGTTGAATTCTTGGAGCAAAATGAACTCATCAAGGATACACAGCATGGCTTTAGGAAGGGCCGTTCTTGTTTAACTAATCTTCTGGAGTTTTTGGATGTTGCAACAGATAGCTTTGATCAGGGTAAACAGCTAGATGTAGCTTTTCTTGATTTCAGTAAAGCATTTGACAAAGTCCCCCATACAAGACTGGGGTTGCAACTTAAAATTCATGGGATCAGGGGCAAGATTCTGGATTGGATAGAAACGTGGCTTTAAGGACGCCAGCAAAGGGTTATATTGAATGGGTGCCAATCACAATGGAAGGAGGTTCTCAGTGGGGTTCCACAGGGCTCAGTCCTGGGCCCATTGCTTTTTATAATATTTGTGAATGCAATTGAGAACAGTATAGACAGCAAAGTCTTGAAATTTGCAGACGATCTAAAAGTTGTCAGGATTATTAGAGGAAAACATGATCAGGATGTTTTTCAATCAGATCTGGACAAGCTAGTTGAGTGGTCTGAAGCATGGCAGATGAAATTCAATTTGAGTAAATGTAAGATTATGCACGCTGGACGGGTTAGCAGTAAACATAGGTATGAAATGGGTGGGCAGAAAATGGAGCAGATTGAAAAGGAAAGAGATTTAGGTGTCGTGGTAAACAATAGACTATCAGCGTCAGACCAGGTTGTAGAAGCTAGGAAAAAGGCACTTAGAATGCTAGGGGCCATTAACAGAAATGTTTCCTACAAGAGTGAAAAGGTAATAACAAAACTGTATTGTGCATACGTTAGACCACATTTGGAGTATTGTGTACAAGCCTGGTCTCCAACATATGAGAAAGATTGCTGGTTGTTAGAAAGAGTTCAAAAAAGGGCAACAAAAATGGTTAAT
>JAXIVJ010006825.1:7500-22500 GCA_036785665.1 Chirona hameri
AACGTAAATGTGATACTAAAATAGAACAAAAGTTCATGAAACAGTAAATATGAATACGTTAAAAATAAACATAGGTGAACAATAGTTCACAGGCATGCTTTAAGGCTACGCAGGCATAATAAAACGTTTGTAAAATAAGACATAATATCGGTAAATGAGAACTCCAGCAGTAAAATAAGAGTAATAATAAAAGTAATAAAACTCGCATGCTCACCTCACACACAACCATACACAATCGTAACTGATCGCCACCAGTGTTGTGCAGCCTATACCGCCACACTCTTGACATATGATTTCACCTGCATTATAAAAGCTGCTAAGGTATCATTGAAAAGGTCTGATGCAGGACAGGCAGACAGGAATAGGTTGGTGTGGCGAGGCGCCCGCGCAAAGACGGCACGTTTAACAATTTCCACTCTAGCGAATGGGACGTGCAGGATTGTGTGCGATGCTGCGCGGGTATACCGTGTTGATATTTGCAAGGAAAAGCTTTGAAGAAGCAAAGAAGACTCGATCCGTCCTGAGAAGGTTCTATGTACAAATAGTATGTCATACTGCACTCTTCTCTGAGCAAGCGAGGCGATATTAAAAGACTGTAAAAGATCTGACTATGAATATGAGTGTGAGTGTGAATGGTGTATAGACTCGAGCCACTCGAGACTCGAGCCAAATAAGAAACTTGTGTTGGACACGGTCCAACCGATCGAGCTGTGTTGCTGCTGCACCTCCCCATGTCACACATTCGTACTAGAGTATGGAGCACGCGTTACCGAAATATGCTGCTAATATTGGCTCCCGTTTCGAGGCGCCGCGAGGACAACCAGTCTGAAGGGATCTCATCATCACACCCAGTGCTCTGTTTGCCTTGGTAACCGTGAAGTTGATGTGGTCTGATGTTGATGTGGAGTTCGAAGGTATCAGGACCTTTGGGGGGGGGGGGGGGGGTCATGGCCCCTTTGCCC
Organism: Chirona hameri; assembly: GCA_036785665.1. Classification (NCBI taxonomy): domain Eukaryota; kingdom Metazoa; phylum Arthropoda; class Thecostraca; order Balanomorpha; family Balanidae; genus Chirona; species Chirona hameri. Next base: position 8,463 of record JAXIVJ010006825.1, read on the forward strand.
CCCCTGGATCCGCCCCTGGTTTTGCGTGTTGCTACGTCATGCAAATTCAGGTTGATGTGGTGCAACGGTGTCCTTGAAGTCACCCTGCTGTAGCCAGCGGCGGGTCCAGGCTCCAGCCGCCGTTATTGGGGGCAGCAGGGGCCTAGGGCTGTCACAATATTGACACTTCAGAAGTACGTCATTTGATTGTGTATGCTCTGCATAGGTGGCTTTATGGTGGCGGCGGCGGAGTATACGATGAGCGCCGTCCTCAGCACTGGCCGTGGCTGTCCGCCGGCCCGGATCCCGGCTGTAATCCGCCCAGCCTGACGCGTGGCGCCCTTGGGCCTGGCATGGTTGTCAGAGGCGGGGACTTCCCCGAGCTCACAGACCGGGCGTTTCTGATTCATGCGGCTGGCCTCGGCCGGCAACCCCCTCCCCTCCCCCCCGGAACGCGCAGAGTTGCGCCACCTCGCGTCCAGCGGCGGCGGCGGCGGCGGCGGCGGCGGGGCGGCCGACTGCCGCCCTGGCCGAGCCGGCCTGCGGCCCCCGACCGGGCAGAGCCGAGCGAGCCGCCGAGCGTACCGGCTGTCGAGGGAAGGGGTGCTGACGGCTCCGACGGTCCACTCCTGAGGTAAGGTCCGCCACTGGCGGCACGGTGTGAGGTCTGACTGACCTGACAGCAAGGTGTGTTGGACTTCGGAGGGACTCGCTTTGAAGTTTGAATATTATATTATAATAGTGTATTGTCAAGTCAAGTGTATTGAGGTCTCCATAAATGATGGCTTTTGAGCCCTCTCGTCATATACAGGCAGTACAATACCTAACTAAATACAGCATGTGAAGTCCTATCCTTAAAGGTATACAATAAAAGCGATTCAAATACTAGAATAGACACTTACAGTACAAAAACATCGCAGATGGTCACTTCCAACTTCTCCTGTCATCCTTCGCGCGGTCTCTGCTGTTCCATGAGGAGACAGCCCTAAACGGAAAACTGCGTCTGGCGCGTTCCGTTCTAATTTTTGGCAGCTCTAACTGATCTCCACAGTTGCCACGAGTACGCCTTATAGTCACATCCGAGCGACGCTGGACGAGATGAGCCAGCGCCGGCGGCGCGTCAGGCGAGATCAGTTTCCGAATCATGGCCACATCACACTCCTCCAACATGCCATCGAATCTCTCCCATCCCAGAGCCTCCAGGGCAGGAGTGATATGCTCCCGTCGGGCCAGTCCAGTGACGATACGTGCTCCAAAGTTGATGGCTCTCTGTATGCGAAGCTTTTGAGTGGTAGAGCATCCTCCCCATACAGTGGAACAGTAATTCATGTGAGGGAACACGAGTGCCTGAATCAGTAACTTTTTGGTCGCAAATGGTAGCTTATATCTTAACTTGGACAGCCCGACGAGAACATGGTAACAGCGACGGGTCACCTGCGCCACCTGTTTTCCCATGTCAGCGCTGAGTCTACTTACACCCCAATAATTTTTGCGTATGGAGTGGGCTTGATTAACTAACTTAAAGTGTATTGTTGAGGAGGGTCAGCATCGTTTGCTTTGCCGCTTAGGTGGCCGTTCGCGAGCTGCTATATGCTTATGCGGCGAGTGCATGGATCGCGCCAAGGTTGCTAGATTCCGATCCAGTGTTTTCAGCGCACGTCGTGCCATCCTCGTTTTGTGTGTTGCTACGTCATGCAAGTTTAGGTTGATGTGGTGCAACGGTGTCCTTGAAGTCACCCTGCTGTAGCCAGCGGCGGGTCCAGGCTCCAGCCGCCGGTATTGGGGGCAGCAGGGGCCTAGGGCTGTCACAATATTGACACCTCGGAAGTACGTCATTTGTCTCTGTTTTGCCGTTGGATCACATCATGCGTCCGGCTGTCATTTATTGGGATGGGACAATTCACGGGTTTAGACCTTCAAGTTCAAGTTCGTGTATTAGGGGAGCGTCCACGCAGTGGCTATTCTGCACCCAGTCAATGTGTACATACAAGGAAGGCACAACATACGCGATAAGTTTGATATAAGTTGGATAAAGTTTAGCAACTTGCTCAATGTAAAAAAGTTGTTCAAAATGATCATCCGTGCCAGTAGCATACTATTTTAATCAAAGGTTAGGCTGGTAGGCTAGTTGCAAAAGTTAGCTAAATAATATTTTGGTTTTTCTTTTGATTAAGATTATATATAACTATCACAAATTATCATTTATAACAACTTTTGTTTACAACATACGCGATTCACGTTTCACAAGCATATGGATACACTTTAAGTTAGAAAGAACGCAGTCCCATAGGTCCGGGTTTTAAGATGGACAAGAAGGCACGGCGCGCGAGGGGGCGGGGCCGTCTGAGGCAGCATGTTCCAGGCGGCGGCCGCCCGATAGGGAAATTGCCGCTGGGTGGCGGTCAGCCGGACGCGCGGGAGGTGTAGTGAGCCGACACCGTTCGCAGAGGCTCGGGCACTACGAAGGGAGGCCTCCTCTCGGTCTCATAAAAAGCGAACGCAGTGTGGAGGGTGAATCGCTTTCGTGTAGTGCTCGTTACACGTTTACACAGTCGTGACGGTGCACCATCTCGGGCACACTGACCCATCGCAGCGTCTCCAGGGCCGGCGAAATGAGATCGTAGCGGCGCACCATCTCGGGCACACTAACCCATCCCAGCGTCTCCAGGGCCGGCGAAATGGGATCGTAGCGACGAACACCAGTGACAAGCCTAGCGGCAAAGTGGACAACTTTCTGTACCCTGTTCAAATGGCAGTCGACGGCGCCTCCCCACACAGACAAACAATATTGTATATGGGAGAAAACGTGGACACAGACAAGAAGCTTCAGAACATCATGGTTCAGATGGTGGCGAATTTTAAACAGCGACACGAGAATAGCGTTACAACGCCGGACGACCACAGAGATGTGCGCCTCCCAGCTAAGATGCTGGGGGTGGCATCCGGTGCCGGTGTCCAGACACATTGGCGAATGTTATTTTGCCGAATGTCATTTTGGCGAATGCATATTGTCGAAGGACACTTTGACGACATGTCTTTTTGTCGAAATGTGAATATGCCGAAAGCAAAATGGCGAATGCCTTTTTGTCGAAATGCCTTTTTGGGGACGTGTCAAAATGTCGAAATGTTTTTTGCCGACATATCATTTTGTCGAAATGTCATTTTGGCGACATGTGAAAAAATCGAAATGCTTTTTGCCGAATGACATTTTGTCGACATGTGGAAAGGTCGAAATGCCTTTTTGCCGAAATGTCATTTTGTCGACATGGGAAAAAGTCGAAATGTCTTTTTACCGAATGTCATTTTGCCGACATGTGAAAAGATCGAAATGTCTTTTTACCGAAATGTCATTTTGTCGACATGTGAAAAAGCCGAAATGTCATTTTTCCGAATGTTTCTTTGTCGACGTGTGAAAAGGTCGAAATGCCTTTTTGCCGAAATGTCATTTAGTCGACATGTGAACAAGTAGAAATGTCATTTTGCCGAAAGTCATTTTGTCGACATGTGAAAAGGTCGAAATGCCTTTTTTGCCAAGCACATCCTGCTCCACTGCCCCTCCCTTGCTGCTGTGGTTTTGCACCATCCACCAGGGCAGGAACGTAGCCAAAGGGGGGGGGGGGGGGGGGGGGGTGGGCGGCAGGTGCGGCCGCACCACCCTGGAGGCCAGGAGGGCCCTTTTCGGCGGCGGAGGGCCCTTTTCGGCGCGCGCCCTGACCGCGCGAAGCGCGGTATCATAGGCTCTTTACCACGCGAAGCGTGATCTTTAGAGAGTTTAGAGCACTTCAGAAGCTATATAGGACCACCAGGACCCTCTCTGATAGACCAGAGGGCATGCATGTAAGACCAGAGAGACCTTGGAGCATGTCGCAAGGTGACAAAGCAGCCAGCGCAGTCCCTTGTCATGTCGGAAGGGCCCCTTAGAAGGCTGGAGGGCCCCTGGACAGACCAGAGGGGCCCTGTCAAGTTCAAAATGCCCCTGTGTAGATCGTAGGGGCCCCTGATCAGACCGAAAGGGCCCCTGGGCGGGTAAGAAGGGCCCCGGAACATGCCGAATTGGCCCCTAGCCAGCACGGAGGGGCCCCTGAGCATGTTGGCAGGGTAACAAAGCAGCCAGCGCAGTTCGACCAGAAGAGTCGCTGAGCAGATCGGAGGGGCTCCTGGGCAAGTCAGATGGGCCCCTGACTAGACCGAAACGGTCCATGGGCCGGTCGGAAGGGCCCTTGAACATGCCGGATGAGTTCCTAGCCAGACTGGAGGGGCTCTGGGCAGGTCGGAGGGGCCCCTGAGCAAGTCGGCAGGGTGACAAAGCAGCCAGTTCAGTCCCTGGCCAGGTCGGAAGGACCTTTGAACAGGCCGAATGGGCCCCTTGACAAACAAGAGGGGCTTCTTGGAAGGTCAGTGGAGTCCCTGGTCAGACTGGAAGGGCCTCAAAGCACATAGAGATCCCAGATGAAGATTAAATACAAAGAGGACTTACTCCACAAGAAAAATATTTAAATCAGAGCTTTCGGGTATATTGTAACACCCTTCGTCAGCGATTAAGAGGCATTTGGTAACAGGTCATTGCTCGTCTTTAAGATGAGCAATGACATGTTACCGAATGCCTCTTAATCATTAACGAAGGGTGTTACAATATACCCGCAAGTTACGATTTTAATTTGTATTGTAGAGTATGCCCTCTTTGTATTTAATATATATCACCCACTCCACATCATGTCTTTTCGCGGATCCCAGATGAGTCCCTGAACAGGTCAGAAGGGCGTTGAAAAGGTCGGAGGGGCCCCTAGACGATCTGAAGGGACCCTGGGCCTTTCAACAGTAAGAATACAGTTGTCCAGGGAATACAACTCAACATTTAGCGCCGCTCCGCGGCGCAATTTAACTACAAATTAAATTATATGCGGCTTAGAAGAAAAAAAACGGTCCGTTTCTCAGCGCATTTATGTGTTATGTTGCTAGTTTCCTATATAATTGGGCAAAATATTTCACTTTATCATTTTTTTAACGCACCTTTAAACGCACAATAACATTTTTAGAGGTCCGCACCATAAGCAATGTGACGCATTGATGAGAATGCTAGGGCATAAAACTCTAGGGCATAAGTCTCAAAATTTTCGCGCCGCTCCGCGGCGCATTTTGTTTAAGGGTTCCAGGATTTGAGCTTTAAAAAATATTCCAAGTTGGTATAGCTGATTCTAAATTGGTGTCGCTGGTTCCAAAGTTGATATGGCAGTTTGCTAACTCGAGACGACAAGCTATACATGAGATGCAGCGCCCGAGTGCGTCTGAGTTTCAAAGGGCTTTGCGTGTATGCTCGCGGGGTCTTTGTGGAGAGCAAGGGACACAATCACTCCCCCAGCAGGGCTGCAATGGAGCAGTCTACCGCACGCGCGGAAATGAAGGCGCGCGCCGAGACGAAGGCTGAAAGCGTCACGCGCACAAACAATATTGACAAATGACAATTGCTGCGCATGACACCAAAGGCATTCGGCATTCGGGAAAAATAAATTCCAAACATTTCACATGTCGATAAAATGACATTCGGCAAAAGGGCATTTCGACTTTTTCACATGTCAACAAAATAACATTTCGGCAAAAAAGCATTTCGACCTTTTCACACGTCGACAAAGTAACATTCGGCAAAATGACATTTCGGCTTTTTCACATGTCGATAAAATTACATTTCGGCAAAAAGACATTTCGATATTTTCACATCTCGGCAAAATCACATTCGGCAAAAAGGCATTTCGACTTTTTTCAATGTCGGCAAAATCATATTTCGGCAAAAAGACATTTCGATCTTTTCACATGTCGGCAAAATGACATTCGGCCAAAGGACATTTAGACTTTTTCACATTTCGGCAAAATCACATTTCGACCTTTTGACATGTCGACAAAAAGACATTTCGACAAAAAGGCATTCGCCATTTTGCTTTCGGCATATTCACATGTCGTCAAAAAGACATTTCGTCAAAGTGTCCTTCGACAATATGCATTCGCCAAAATGACATTCGGCAAAATGACATTCGCCAATGTGTCCTGTAACCGTGGCATCCACCCCCTACCCGGGCGAGGGTTAAATTCATTTTAATTTGAATGTCGAATAGCAACTTCATAACTTCCTTCTCGGTGTAAAGAAAGCCCTAAAATGTCTCAGTTTGCTTTATAATCATCAACGATCACGCAATTATTTTAATACCAATGAATTCCTATCTTCAAGACAAGTTCAAAGATATATAACATCGCTGTGTAGGTCAAATTTGGAATGGTGACATTGCGCCGTGACCTTGACCTTAGGTCAAGGTCATCAAATGTCAGAAAGAAATCATGCTGCACAGCATTCAACGCGTCTGTTTTTCTTCTTTTTTTTCAGTAAGAAAAGTATATTTTTTACCACAACATACAGTAAGCAGTAACATACAGTAACATACAACAGTTAACAGTAATAACATACAGTAGATCGTAGGCGACCATCATAGGCGACCCCCGCCCGCGCCGCCTCGCGTTTTTCAGCGGCTCCCGTTTGCGAAGCGGCGCCCCCTCGCCACCGGCCGGGCGTGCGAGCCGTCGGCCAGTGGGGCGGGCCGGCGCCCCGCACGCCCGGCCGGCCGACCGACCCCGCAGCTGATGCTGAGGGCCGGTCCCGGGTTAGCCCGGGTGGGGAAGGGCGGGGGCCTGTCCTATGCTACACAGTACTCTCCTGCTTACACAGTACGTCGGATAGGTTACTGTAGGTCTCGTCAAACTTCTTTCTTCCTCCTTTACGCTCTACAATACATCTCTCAACAGACACGTACATGGAAACATAACGAGCGAAACTTTCGACGTCTTGGATTTCTCCGGGCCATCTACATTGCCAAATAAACTGTTTACCTAATAATATACACATGCGTAACGGTGCCGCCGCCCATTTCCCTTTTTTAGTTGCGTTTCCTAGAATAATTTCCTCCGATGTGAGAGTCTGGGGTAAGGACAACTTTCCCTGCAAGCGTGTCCAAAATCTTTTTGAGTACCTACAGCCCCAAAACACATGGTAAATATTTTCGTTTGGGTCAGAACAACGTTCGCACTTACTAGACTCCTTGATTCCAAACAAGCTTAAAGATCTATTCGTTGGCAGTATTCTATGCAGGATGCGCAATTGCAACCATTTTAGTTTTACGTCACTGGTGCTGGCAAAAAGAGACTTAAAGACAAGTGGCCATGATACCTGCGCACTCTGCAGATCTTGCTCCCACTTAGTTTGCGCTTTGATAGGCTTGGAAACCTCATATGTTTTCATTAATATTGGGTATGCCCATTTAGCTATTTTGGTAGTCTTGTTTAGCGTGTCGTAAATTTCTGGCCTTGCACTCTTGACCCTAGGTTTCCCACGGCGTAATGTATGTTTCCACTCTTGTGGAACTGCGCTTAGCATTGCGTGCCACATTACAAAATTACCAAAATTGTATGTATGTGTCAGTTCGCTGGTCGTCATCAACCTCCGTGCACCGTCATCGTACACGTCTTTCATGCGTACCACACCGCGCTTGATGAGCTGCTTTTGTGGAATTCCGACATTCTTTTCCAACTTCAGGTCTTTATTCAGCCACAAAGCTTCATACAAGACTGATTCGTCTGTTTCCAGCTCATTTGCTACCATTTTTTGCCAGGACTGAAAAGTTTCTCGCCAAAACATATTTGGGAGTTTAGATTTTACCTCTCTTTTTGACAGCTTACACTCGAAGACGGAGAGTGATTCTCCGACGAGGAGTTTATTTTGCATTACCCGCTTCCATTTAGCGTGATTACTTTCGTCAAGGAATTTTTTGATCCATGTGACCTTCAGGCTATCCGCTTGGGTCGATGGGTCCGGGACTTGTAGACCACCATTGCTGTAGACATTTCTGATTGTGGAGCGTTTGATCATATCCCTTTTTCCATTCCATATAAAGTTGAACATTATGGATTCGATTTCCATTAATTTGCGTGTATTAGGCTTTTCTAGCACGGACATGAGATACACGAGTTGTGACAGCGCCATCGATTTAATCAAATGGGTTCTCCCGAAAGGCGTTAATCCTCGCTTAATCCAGGGATTAAGCACATTTTTTAATTTGTATATTTTAGTTGAGTAATTGTGGTCCGCCATATTTGCCATTATAGGACCAATTTCTACGCCTAGATAATTCACTTGCTTTGTCCAGTTCAAATCGAATTCTTCACAAATCGTATCCTGTCTCCATTTACTTGCTCCTATCCACATAATGCTTGTCTTGCTTTTGTTTAATTTTAGACCTGACACTCCTTCGAAATCATCAAAGATTCCCAATGCTGCGCGCAAACAGCCTTCAGTTCCGTTAAGTATCAATGCTGTATCATCGGCATACGCAGACATTTTTATCTCCGTGCCGTTGAATTGTATACCGACAATCCCGCTGCTCGCTCGTATCGTTTGGCCCAGAGGTTCAATGCAAAGAAGAAACAGTAGGCAGCTAAGGGGGCATCCTTGTCGCAGTCCCCGCTTAATACTGTACGGCCGAGACAAGCATCCGTTCATATTTATTCTCGCGGTTATCGGATTTTCTTGTGAGTGTGTACAGCATGGATATCCATTGCCTAAAGTTCGGACCAAAGTTAAATTTGCTAAGTGCCTTGATTAGGTATTCCCAGCTAACGCTGTCATAGGCCTGCTGTATGTCACAGAGCATTATGAGCCCTGGGATATCCTGCTCACTGGTTTCGTTCATTAGATCAATTAATAACCTTACGTTCTCTCCTATATACCGTCCTTTGAGAAAGCCCGTCTGATCTTCATTTATGAGAGCATGTGCCATTTTTTCAAGTCTTATGGCCAATGTCTTCGTGATCAGCTTGTACAGGACGTTCAAGAGACTAATTGGTCTCAAATTTCTAACTAACTGCGTACTTTTTCCTTTCTTTGGGATGAGCGTGGTTGTACTGCATTTCATCAGAGATGGTATGATTTCTGTCCTTCTCATTTCTTCAAAAACGCGAGAGATCAGCCCCTTTAGTTGGTCCCAAAAGACCTTATAGAATTCGGCCGTGAAACCATCGAGTCCTGGGCTTGAACCATCTTCCATGGCTCTCAGTGCTGCCCCCAATTCCACGCCTGTTATAGGCTGTTCTCCGATCTGAATTTGTTCCGGTGACAAAGGCCTAATATTGATTGGAAAAGCTTCCAGATTACTGTCAGATTGCAACTGGCGCGGCGCGTATAATTTTTCAAAATGTATGACAGTTTCTTCCAACATCTCATCAATCCTACATGAACATTTACCGGGTGCAGTGTTTTCAAGTTCTAACGATTTATAGGACGTTGGACCCTTTTTGTCGCGGATCCATTTATGCAAATATTTGGAGCCCTTTTCTCCGTATTGTCGCCAGTTTGCTTTGCATTGAAACATATTTCTTTCAGTACGGTCACTTATTAGTTGGTCTCGCTCCTGTTTCAGTTTGGCCAGCTGCTCTTTTTCCTGGTCGGCTGGTTCGTCACAAAAGCTATTTATTTCATTTTCCGAAAAAAATCAAGCTTTTTCGCGTGCTCTTTTTTCTTCCGGCTGGAAAATGTAATGGATTCCCCTCGGACTACGCATACCACGGTTTGGAAAACCGAGTGTTTGCTTACATGGTCTGTCTCATTAACTGCAATGGTCTCTTGTATGCATTGTTTGATGCGACCGAAGTAATCCTCGTCGAGAAGTAGCGAACTGTTTAATTTCCAATAAGACTTTCCATGTGTAGATTTCCCAATCTGTACATCCAAAGTTATCAGTTCATGGTCCGCCAAATAGCCATCCACAATGTCCGTGGTTGGCTTCGTCTGCTGGGACAGAAAGCTCTCACTAACTAGGACAAAATATATTCGCGATTTACTCATCAGGTTACAGCGGTGATATGTGAACTTTCTCTTTCCGGGATTATTTATGCGCCAAATGTCCACCAAATCTCTGTGATCCATGAACTGAGTAATAGTTTTTTTTACATCTGTGATTATTTGCAACTCTTCGTGCTCTGGTTAACCTGTCGATTTTTACGTCAAGCACAGCGTTCCAATCTCCACCCAGGATCATTGAATCACAATCATAACACTGTATGTTTTCGAAGAACTCGTAAAAAATTCCGGGATTGTCGTTGTTAGGCCCGTATATATTCGCAAGAACGATCACTGTCTTATTGATCTCTACTTGCATGACGATATACCTTCCACTCGTACAATAGTTTATGCCTAGTGATTCTATCACTAGGCATAAACTATTTAGGCATAAACTATAGGCATAAACTGTTTGGGTTGAAAAAAATGGCTACGCCTCTACTCCTGTTGTCCCCGTGTGCGAAATAGCATTTGCCGCCCCACTCGTTCCTGATAATGTTTTCCAATTGCAAGTCACTATGCGTCTCCTGCAAGAATATCACCTCAACGTTCATATTCTTCAGCCACGTGAACAATTTTCTCCGCTTCGGCATTGCGCTACTTGTTGTTCTGAGCCCGTTTACATTCAAAGAAACTATTTTCGTAGTCATTTACTGTCGCAGGTGTTACCCCCGTAATGTCCCCGTCTGTCTCGCTCTGATCCCCACCAGAGATTCCAATACCTCCCCCAGGCGGCAGCACCGTCACATCCTACTCTATCGCTAACATGGACTAACAGTAAAATCGCTTGGGATAGTGCTCTCAACAACTGTCCTGCTTTCTTGTGCATCCAATAAAATTCGAGTGACGCACAGTACAGAAATTACAACATTTTCGGCGGTGTTGTCACGCCGACGCCCCCACGGGCCCCTGGGCAGCGGTTCACCGAAACGGTCAAAGCGTAGCAGCGCAAATACACAATGGAGCGAAACTAAAGGACACTCGCTTCGTCTTTATAGAACAAGAAGAATTAGCGACGCACAAGGCTGAGGTATGACGCGTACAATACATGATCACTGCTCGCACGCCTATCCATTCCCGCCGTGACAGGTAGGGCGCATTCCACCCCGCCCCGGCCCGCCCTCCCCGCACTCCAGAGTCCAGCCCCGCATGTGACGTCACGATAAGCCGGGTCCCGGTCCCAGCGCGGGCGGCGCCCCGACGAGTCCGCTCAAAACATCCCTCCGACCCATACAGTCCACCACATACGCCAACGCGGCCCAGGCCGCGACCCCGCCCTCCCCCAGCCGCAGGGCCGGCCACCGGTCACCAATCACCGGGCACCGCCAACCGGCCGCCCGCTCTGACCTCGGCACGGCGCGGCGGCCGCGGCTAGAGGTGCCAGATTACCAACACAAGTTTCATGCACTGTCGCGTTCAGTGCCTATCAGTATCACTCATCTGAGGCGGTGCGAGAATGCGAGCTAGCCGAAAGGGCTCTATGTAATTAATTTCTCGAGCGCCTCCTGCACGGAATCAATCCGCACGTTTTCTCCCGACTTCTTAAGCTTATAGTACACGTGGCCCTGTCGTGAGAATGCTGTATACAACTTCTCGGCATTTTTGGCTTCGCCAAGAGTCCGGAGCACATCAGCGCGCTTGCGCGACAGACACTCGCTGATGTAGAATCTGCTCCCTCTCAGGTCTAACCTGTTCTGGTAGACCGTGTCTCGGATGGAGCCGGCCCAAGACTGCACGAACCTGCAGATGATGCGCGGGTCACCTCGTCCCGGCAGCCGGTGAGCTCTGTCGATGTCGTGCCGCGACACCGACAGACCGGAGAAATGGCGGCGCAGCAGGTCCACCGCCAGCTGCTCCACGCTCTCCGGCCCCGGGCTGCTGACTGGCCGGCGGTTTCTTGGGGACCGCGGCACCCGACAGGATCAGCGACGGCAGCCGGGAGACCCGCTCATTTTCCTCCACCTGCGTCTGGAGCTCCCTGAGCTCCCGCTGGGTGTCCCGCACTGTCGCCGCCATCCCCGCCAGCTCCGCCTCCTTCTCCTCCAGCCGGTCCTCCACCTTCCGCAGCCGCTGTCCCACCGCCGTGAACTGCTGCTTCATTGTGTCCTTGAATTCGTCAAAATCGGCCTGAATCTGTACGCGCAGTCTAGCGAGCGCCGTGTCGAGCATCGCCTCGAACTTGTTCCATTCACTGCCAGTGTCTCGTGTCTTGGAGACACGCTGGCCCGGCGACTCGGACTCTCCTCTGCCCCGCTTGTTGGCCGCGGAGCTGTTGTCCATCTCGCGGACCATATCCGTCACTGATTGCTGTCGGCGCATTGTCTCGGCCCTGCTGTTTGGCGGTCCTGGGCGTGCCACTGCCGGCGAGTCCGCGCATACTGCCGACTCAGAAGTGACTTCCCTCTCCATACTCCTCGGGTTCTGAAAACACTAAATGCACTGTCCTGTCCCTCTCACTGTTGCACTGTACCGTCGCAATGCTGGGCAGAAACGATGCAGAGCCACCGTCACAGGTTTTCCGCCCGCCGCCCGGGGCCCGCGGCAGCGTCAGCCAACGGCGGTCGCCTGACCTGACCGGGTCACCCCACCGCTACACCGGCTCGCGGAGCGCAACGCACGCGACCGCTCCCGGCCGGGTCTCGAGCCGAACTGTCTTGATGATAACTTTGTCTTGATCAACGCGTCTTGATGATAACAACAAAATGACGTTTACGGTGCCCTACTTAGCTTTATTCAGTCAAAAGGTAGTTGGCGAATAACTAATTTGTATATAAAATAGCATGTAAAATGACCAAATTTGAGATATTTGGAGACAAATATCCATCAATTTTATTTTTCCACTTAATTGACACGTCCTTACGTGTAAGAATAGCATAGCGAAAAAAATAACCCAAGTCCGCAAAGGGAAAAATGGGGGTACCTTTTAGGTCATATGGAGGCCCCTGGGGCCCGGAAGGCCACCAGGGAAATTAGCCCCCATATTGGGAGGCTGGATCGGTTAGTGCTGATCCTCCCAATGAGAGGTCCGCCAGTGCTGATCCTCCCAATGAGAGGTCCGCCAGTGCTGATCCTCCAAATGAGAGGTCCGCCAGTGCTGATCCTCCCAATGAGAGGTCCGCCAGTGCTGATCCTCCAAATGAGAGGTCCGCCAGTGCTGATCCTCCAAATGAGAGGTCCGCCAGTGCTGATCCTCCAAATGAGAGGTCCGCCAGTGCTGATCCTCCAAATGAGAGGTCCGCCAGTGCTGATCCTCCAAATGAGAGGTCCGCCAGTGCTGATCCTCCCAATGAGAGGTCCGCCAGTGCTGATCCTCCCAATGAGAGGTCCGCCAGTGCTGATCCTCCCAATGAGAGGTCTGCCAGTGCTGATCCTCCCAATGAGAGGTCCGCCAGTGCTGATCCTCCCAATGAGAGGTCCGCCAGTGCTGATCCTCCCAATGAGAGGTCCGCCAGTGCTGATCCTCCCAATGAGAGGTCCGCCAGTGCTGATCCTCCCAATGAGAGGTCCGCCAGTGCTGATCCTCCCAATGAGAGGTCCGCCAGTGCTGATCCTCCCAATGAGAGGTCCGCCAGTGCTGATCCTCCCAATGAGAGGTCCGCCAGTGCTGATCCTCCCAATGAGAGGTCCGCCAGTGCTGATCCTCCAAATGAGAGGTCCGCCAGTGCTGATCCTCCTAATGAGAGGTCCGCCAGTGCTGATCCTCCCAATGAGAGGTCCGCCAGTGCTGATCCTCCCAATGAGAGGTCCGCCAGTGCTGATCCTCCCAATGAGAGGTCCGCCAGTGCTGATCCTCCCAATGAGAGGTCCGCCAGTGCTGATCCTCCCAATGAGAGGTCCGCCAGTGCTGATCCTCCCAATGAGAGGTCCGCCAGTGCTGATCCTCCCAATGAGAGGTCCGCCAGTGCTGATCCTCCCAATGAGAGGTCCGCCAGTGCTGATCCTCCCAATGAGAGGTCCGCCAGTGCTGATCCTCCCAATGAGAGGTCCGCCAGTGCTGATCCTCCCAATGAGAGGTCCGCCAGTGCTGATCCTCCCAATGAGAGGTCCGCCAGTGCTGATCCTCCCAATGAGAGGTCCGCCAGTGCTGATCCTCCCAATGAGAGGTCCGCCAGTGCTGATCCTCCCAGTGTGTGTGTGTGTGTGTGTGTGTGTGTGTGTGTGTGTGTGTGTGTGTGTGTGTGTGTG
>JAXIVJ010006825.1:27500-40000 GCA_036785665.1 Chirona hameri
GCATGATAAGCTTAACCCTCGCCCTACGGGGGAGGGGTGGGGGGCCTGACAGCCCCCCTGAGGTTTTTATTGAATAACTGTTTACACATGCAGCGCATCATGCTGAAATTTTCGGTAGCTGAGGTTACAACAATTATACGTAAGCTAAAAAATGTAATTGAAATTGGTTAAGTAGTTTGGGAAAAAATCATGTTTTAATGACGTCATGTTGGTGGAAAAAGGATAAATATTTGAAAAATGGTAGAAAACAGAGTTTTAAAGGAAATTGTAAACACAACTAACCAAAGATATAAAATGGCATTCTCTTTAAAATGGCAATCTCGGATTTTCAAAATTTTGTGTTTTTGACCCCTAAAATAAAATAAAATGATTTAAAAAAAAATCCCACAAAATCAACATTTTCAAAGATGTTAAAAAACCGGAATATGTGTGAGATAACTGAATATGGTAAATACCCATACCAAATTTCAAAGCAATATCTTTATTTTTGTCTGAGTGATGGCTCCCTAAGTGTAAGCAACTGATGACGTAATTTTTTTAATAACATTTTTTTAAACTTTGTTTGACAAGATCCGAACAAATAATTACCTTTTCTGTATTTATGAGCCAAAACTGGTCCAGGAACATGCCTTTTTATTTACATTTATCAATTTGGAATTTTTAGGTTTTTCTGAAGAGCAAAATCGCTGTTCTGTACGTGGTAAATCCGAGTTCATTCACTTGACCTGGAAGGTCACCCGTTGACCTAAACCCTAAAAATCGCATACTGTTAGATTCCTCTCATGACAGGCAACATGCTGGCTCTTACCGCATTGCTCTAAGTTGCTTGGTTTGGAAGTTAACAGGGGGGCCTGTCAGGCCCCCCGTAGGGCGAAGGTGAAAAAAGCTCCCGTAGGGCGAGGGTTAAGCCTAGTGTTATATACAGCCAGATACAAAACAAAACAAAACTCCTAATATGTGACCGAAGAGTCATTTCTTTAACACGGGTATTATATTATTGTTCGTTTAAAAAAAAAAACTCAGTGTGTTTTTTATTTAAATTACAAACTATTTCGGTACATCCTTGCTGTACCTACCTTCCACAGGGTCAACATGCAAAAAGCAGAAATATTGTTTTTTTGTAATTAAAACAAAAACACACTGATTTTTTCCGATACAAACGAACTCCCAATGTTGCAAATACATGAAACAATTTGCAAAAAATTGAGGGTTGCAACCACTAACTAGGCCGTCGTTGGGTGAATAAGTTAACTGCTAATTTGGTTGCCTTTTCATTCAATGTTTGTTAATTGTTAAGGGCAGTAGGGCACATAATCACGATAAACAGAGTGGAAGGCATATTTTCCATACCATTTCGTCAAAAAGCAAGACCGGATTTTGGTGAACACCGAAATTCGTTACCAAGTACTCGAGAGTACCGGTCGTTAAAAATGTAGAACGCTTATCAACTTTAACCTAAAATATATTTCGGTAGGAATGTTTATATGCAAAATGTAAGACATTTACAATATATTTTGGTCTCGTCTGTCGATTTCAAGTGATGCCTCCATTTTTGTGGAAAATGTCATTATTTCCCTTTAATTACCACTCAACCGCAGCCCGACCGCCTTCCGACCGCCTTCCGATCACCGTCCGACCGCCTTCCGACCGCCTTCCGATCACCGTCCGACCGCCTTCCGATCACCGTCCGACCGCCATCTGATCACCGTTCGACCGCCTTCCGACCGCCTTCCGATCACCGTCCGACCGCCTTCCGATCACCGTCCGACCGCCTTCCGACCGCCTTCCGATCATGTCCGACCGCCTTCCGACCGCCTTCCGATCATGTCCGACTGCAGCCCGACCCTGCACAGTCGGCGAGTCCGTGTGCTCCCGACAATCCATACCGGGCCGGGCGTCACTGGACGACAGCGACCCACACAGCCGCGCAGGCCACGTGGCGTTGCTTGGCAGGCAGCCATCGAACATGCATGGGTCGGAATACCCGGCTCCACAGTGTAGTTCCTGCAGTGTCCGACCCCGCTCCTCAGGACGGGCTCCCGGTGCGACGCTCAGCTGAAGTCGTCGGAGCCGTCGGAGCAGGGAATACGATAAGTAAGGTCCGCCGGGATGTCTATGAAGACTGCAACGTATTCGTATTCGTATTCAAATACGTATTCAAACGTACTCCGATTTCGCCCGCTGAGCCCAATGTCGTCAGTACACATTACTGTGTAATGATTACACAGCATATGAAGTTCTACGCGCATATCATTGACGGTTTGACCTATAGAGGTCACAATGGGTCAAAAAGTTCAAATACATAACTTCCCATAAGCCCTATAACTTCCCACCCAATTGACTTAGCGAAACGATTAAAATGCCAACATACATACTCGGAACATGGTGAGGATCATACACAAAACAAGATTCGACCATGCCGGGCCACTGTTTGATCTCAGATCACAAATGTCTCTTTTTTCAATGGGTCATAAATATTTGCGCGGTACCCTATACACTATAAAATCTCCGAAAACGCATTTATTACGAGCGAGTGCGAAGCTGTCGCTCGTCTTTCCGTGGTATATGGTAAAAATCTGAATATGAGCGGCCCGGCCCGGCCCGACCCGTGGCGACGCTTTTGAGAAGCTCATATCTCTGCAACCATACGTCCGATTGACAAGCTGACTTCTTTGCTGAGCAGCCCCATACAACCTACCCTATTTGATATCGGTGCCGATTCATGTGGGTGACTAACACTGCGCGTGCCGAGTGCCGCGTGAGGGGTGTTGTAAAGTGTTTTCTCGCAACAACTCTGCAACGGCTGAGCCGATTGTGTGCAAATTTGGTGTGTGGTTAGGGACCCCTCAGCCACCAATTTTCCACAAGTCAGGGGTGGGGTGCCTCTGCACGTGCGCACGTGCACACCCCTATTGTATATCTCAGGAACGGCTGAACCGATTGCGTTCTAATTTGGTGTGTGGTTACTGGTTAGGGACCTCTCAGCCGTTGTCTTTCCACAAGTCAGGGGTGGAGTGCCTCTGCACGTGCGCACGTGCACACCCCCTCTTCTGTATCTCAGGAACGGCTGAGCCGATTGTGTTCAAATTTGGTGTGTGGTTAGGGAACCCTCCGCCGCCGCCTACCCACAAGTCATGGGTGGGGTGCCTCTGCACGTGCGCACGTGCGCACCTTTTTTGTATCTCAGGAACTACTAGCCCGATCGGGTTGAAATTCACGATACATTTATTTCGCGCTCGCTCGTTCATCGCCAACTACGGCGCCTTACTGGTATATGCAATTGAGCACAGAACCATCCGCAAGTGACCAATTAGCTTATGCAACACAACAGATGACCTTACTCTGCTACCGTCTGACCTTAGTTCACAAAAACACGTGAAAAACAATGTTTTTGAAAAAAATTGCGGTACCGCATAACTCCTACGCTGATTGAAGTAGACGAGTCATCCCAGTGCCATAATTTTCGCATTAGCACATAGATGGTGGATAACGACAAATTTTATCCGAAAATGTCACCGTTTGAACTCTGGTAACGACACAAGTTACCATTATGGCCAATGGAAGAATAACGGGGCACTGCATGACATCTTCCCAAAATGACTTGGACAAACCATTTCACTACCAGTGCCTTCCTTTTAACCCGCGCCGTGCCGAAGGGGGAGGGGCGTTTAAACTAATATTTTTCTAGGATAGCGGGAAAATTGCGGCGCGCAGCGCCGTCGTTTTTGGCACAGCTGTTTGGGCATCAATTACCCACATTGTGTGAAATTCTTGACCTCGATTCGTCTCATGCCAGGTCACCAGGTCAGGTCACGTGACCCCACCTCCAAAAGAAATTGCCGTCGTACAACAGTCACAGTTTTTGGCCGATTAGTTTCAAACTTACAGGATTTCATAAGGTCATAGGTACCTACAATTCGTTTGTCTCGTATTTTATATATCGGTGACCTAAGGTCGGGTCAATTTCGTGACCTCCCTATTATAAGTCAATGGGGAAATATTCAAATGCTTCCTATTCCGAGCATACGCATGATATCAGCCCAATTTCTTCTGGATCATGACACCATAGGTCATTCTTGATGATCCAGGTTCAATTTTTGTTCAGTAATCCCTACAGAGTCAGCCGAGGTCATCCGAGGTCACCAACGTTTTTATGTCAATAACTCTCGACAGAATGAAGATAGGAAAATGAAACCGACACAAGTGTTTGTCTCGTCGAGACACGTCTCCCAATATGCAACATGACCTACTTGGGTCACTAATTGAACTTGACCTGAGGTCAATTTTTTTAAGTTGACCTAACCTGGTGAACAGGAATATGATTCTAAGGGTCTTGACGAAACAAACATGATAGCGACACAATTATTTCCTTATCTTTATTAGGTAATAAGCTATTTACGAAAAACTGTTTTACCAAAAATAGCCTTTTTGACCATTGATAACCTCTGGAGCCTCTGGAACTATTGACCTGAACTAAAATTTGAGGACATCAATTGCCATAGCAATTTTCAAGAACTTTGGATTGCTGTTTTCCGTTTGTTATCATAATTCTCGAGATATTTGGAGGTTTTCGAAGCGAAGTCCTATAACTGGAAAATCTGGCCTTCGATGACCTCTGGAAGCTCTGGTGACTTCAATATTGACCTGAGCCAAATAATACTGAAATTATTTCAAAATAATTTTTCACGAGCTTTCGAACGGTATTTTCGTTTTTGGTCTACGTCCCTTAGGAGCATAGTTCGAGGGGGCGTCTATCCCCCCCTCCCCTCCGGCACGACGAAGGTGGCGCCGAGCACCGGCACGGCGCGATTTAACACACCCATCGTGAAGCACGCAAGACTTGACCCGTCAAGGACAAGATCACTGTTTAACCTCAGGTCACAACATAAGTTACCATTATGGACTATGGGAGAATGCCGGGGTATCGCATAATTTTTCCCCAAAATAACTTAGAGAAACCATTCCACCACCATCGCCTTTCCTGTAACCTGCCATTGACTGGGGGTGGGGGAGGGGGGGGGGGGGGCGTTTAACGCCCCCCTGATTAATTTTCGTAATAGCTCGAAAAACAATGGCGCTATCACGTGAAACTTCGGGTACCTTCTTCTAAATCACGTTTACGCCTTCTGGGGAAAAAATAAAGTAATTTCGTAGAATTTTCGAGTTATATCGAATTTAGTGACGACACTACACACGAATTTTACACCAAAATCAGCTAAAATGTAACAGACTGTACAAATGCCATATTTTGAGCAAAATGCAATAAACAAAACGTCAAAATACAGAAAATAGCAAGGGCTGCTATTTTCGCAAAAAAAAACATGGCTATCTCGGAATGTTGAAAATTGTGTTTTTTTTACCCCCAAAAGGCAAATTTGTTTTTTTGGGAAAATGCCCACAAACAATTTTTTCCAAGATATTAAAAAAGCCAGAATGTATGTCAGGGAATCATATATGTAAAACTACCATTCCAAATTTCAGAATGATATCACCATTTTTGACTGACTTATGGCATCTAAAGTATGGGTAACTCATGATGTCATTTAAAAACTGCATGTTGTGGGTTTTATTGACCAGATACAGACAAAATAATGGCACCACTGTATTTCTGAGACAAAACTAGTTTAGAAACATGCCTTTTGTATTTAAATTTATGAATTATTTTTTTTTGACCTTCAGTGACCTGAACTTGACCTGAACTTGACATTAACTTCATGTAAATGAAGTCAGGTGGTAACATGACTATCACTATCGAATTTTACGTGAAAAATAACTCATAAAACATGTGTTGCATGACTCGCGTAGATATTTTAAGCATAGTGACGTTTTGTGACCTGACCTTGACCTTGACCAACAATCCCACTTTAGCTCATGCGGGATGTATATCATACCTTTGGCAGTACTTTAGGTGATCATGGTCGTAACCGAAGCCTTTGATGGAAAGTATGGCCCATAAACTCAAATACGTCAATTTTGACCTTTGACCTGACTGTGACCTAACATTTGACCTCACTTTGACACTGTTGAGTATGCTTTATATTTACCTCATTGAGAGCTTACGATTTCCGCCTTGTGTGTCTCGCTGCGATCATTGGTTCGGTCATTGGGGAGTTTAACGCCCCCCTCGCCCCAGTCAATGGCGTTCTGCTGAGACCCCAGTCAAGCTGCTGACCCCTTTGACCCCCCCCCCCCTGTGTGCGCCGCTGAGTACATTCGAAACCTAAAAGCATTTCTCGCTAAGGTCAATCGTTTGACCTCTTGAGGCCAAAGAGTGCCCGCAAGGTCAAATATCGGATACCGCATAACTTTTTTCTTAAAGTACTTATTGAAGTCGTTCCAACGGCTAAATATTCCCACCAGCCCGGAGACGGTGCACAATGAGTGATCTGACCGCCCCTGGTCACCAGTTGACCTCAGGTCACAACATAAGTTACCATTATGGCCTATGGGAGAATGACGGGGTACCGCATAATTTCCCCCAAAATAACTTAGAGAACCCACACCACCACCATCGCCTTGCTTTTAACTCAACGATGGTGCACAGCACAAGACTTGACCACCCCCCCCCCCCCCCCAGGTCACCGTAATAAGTTAGCATAATGGTAACTTATGTTGTGACCTGAGTCAACCAGTGACCAGGGGCGGTCAAATCACTCGTGCACCGTGTATAGGCTGGTGGGAATATTTAGCTGTTGGAACGACTTCGATAAGTACTTTAGTGAAACAGTTATGCAGTACCCGATATTTGACCTTGCGGGCACTCTTTGACCTCCAAAGGGCAAACGATTGACCACAGCAAGAAATGCTTTCAGGTTTCGAATACACTCACAGACACCAACAGTTCGTATAAGTTTGAACACAATCGGCCGGTAAACAACGAATACGTATTTGGACGGTTCATTAAATGGATGTTAACGCCTTTCCAGGTCACCTGAGATCAAATGGTGACATAGAGGGGTCAAATCTTGCGTTGTGCTCCATCGGTTGGTTAACCTGCGCGGCCTTGGGGTTTCCAGCTGAACGCGCCGCGCTGGGGGGGGGGGGGGGGGGGGGGGGGGGGTACCCCCCGTATCTTCCGAACCAATTGACCGCAGCGAAACGCGCAAAGCGGTGATCGAAAACACTCAATGAGACGAATCTAACGCATACCCGACATTTTAAAAATAAGGTCACATGTCAGGTCACGGTCAGGTAACAAGTCAAAATAGAGTTATTTGAGTTGATGGGCCATACATATGGCTATTCAAAGCCTTATATTACGACTATTACGTATCGCACAAAAAGCTCTCAAAGGTATGTTACATCTACATTACCGAAAGTGAAATTGTAAGTAAAGGTCAAGGTCAAGGTCAGATCACAAAAGGTCACTATTGGCAAGAGGTCTACGAGTCATGCGACACATGTTTTATGGGTTATTTTGCACGTATAATTCTATAGCAGTAGCCATTGTCACACCCTGACCCCATATAATGGCCCTTAGGTGAAGTTCAGGTCAAGGTCAGGTCGCAGAAGGCCAAAATTTGAAATTGATTAATCTAAATTAAAAAAAAAAAATATTTACTAGTTTTGTCTCAGAAATACAGTAGTGGCATTTGTTGGTCTGTATCTGGTCAGTGAAAGCATACAAAGCTATTTCAAAAATGACGTCATGAGTTACTCATACTTAGGGAGCCACAAGTCAGTCAAAAATAAAGATATTGATTTGGAATTTGGTGTGGGCATCATTCATACTTGGTTCTCCAGTATATATTACGTTTTTTATATGTAAAATAAAATGTGAAAAAAATTCCCCGAACTTTTATTTTTTATTTTGTTTAGTTAAAGGGATATTGCCACCTCGAAGGCCAATAAGGAGCTTTTGGTGTATATCGGTAGATTAAGCGTGTCCGATTTCACCTGCAAAATTTGGTTCCCGAAACTCCCCCATTAGATAAAAAAAAACATTTGAACCACTCATGATTGGCACACATTCGTACAATTGGAGTCGCCTCATCACTATTTATAATCACTTCTATGAGGACTATGATTTGCTTTTCAATATTGCAAACTCAACATCACCATTCCGTCAGTGCACTTGTAAATTAAAATGCGTATACAGTTAATTATATGTTCAACAACTTTAGCCTCTTTCATAATACAACATCAATAAAACAGCAAGAATGGCCAATGGCCATGCACCTAAAGCAAACAAGAATTTGGGGCCGTAGGAGATTTGTGACCAATACCTTATAACACAGATATACTTTTCAAGGTCAAGTCTCGTTGAATTCGTACGCTTCGGCTTTGGGCGGGCGCCAAATTCACAGCCAAACTGGATGAGAGCGGCCGTCATGAATTTAGCACTGTGCACAGCTGGGACCAACGTTTTGGAGTCAGAAATAAATACAAAATACATTGCCGATACCCTGCTTTAGGTGCTGCAGGAGCAAGTTTGAGCTTGAGCATACACGATTGTTGATCCCCACCATTCATTTAAGTTGCTTTTTAGAAAGCCTCCGGTGGTGGCAATATCCCTTTTAATACTCAATATTTTGAAAATTCGAGATAGCCATTTTGAAGAAAATGTAATTCCTAGATTCAGGAATATCACGTCGTGCAAGGAGCATTGGAAATAATTAAGTAAGTTTTTGTTCGACCTTCTCCTTGAAATGACGATCTAAATATTAAAAATTAAACAATTATTTACATGTGCATTCGGGTACAACACTTCATCAGATGTATTGATTAAAACATGACACTCAATTACAGGATCAAAACATTTCGATAGCTCGTGAAGTTCGATTATCTTATCCTCGTATACAGACAGTCAAACTATAACGCCACTCGTCGATCCAAACAAGTAACAAGACATATAAGCAATAAGCATATCGCCAACTACTAATCGTTTCGTTCTAATCGTGGCTACCTGTTCCAATCAATCGCGATCACCATCAGTCAAAAAGGTCGGCCATCACAAAACTAATCAATGGCGCACAATATGACAAACACGCATGCTCATAACACACATCTATCCTGACATAAGACGCCACGATGACATTTGTTCGTTCAAAACTGGCTTCTTGTCCCTGATCATGATAGATTCGGCGATTTTCCTATCTGGATGGCCTCTAGTTTTCATACAAATTCTCATTTCTAGAGGTGGATCATAACTTTTTTCCGCTTTGGTGATGCCGCTATGATTTGATTTAAAATTATCACCAACAGGAGTTAGTTCAGTTTCATTTTGAGCGCACCGCAAGTGCTCATTGTAGCGGAGACGTAGGGGCCTCTTACTCTCTCCTACATATGTGGCCCCACAAAACTTACACCTAAGCTCATACACCACATTTTTGTCCGTGCATCTACCATTTTTTTAACATTTTACAAGTGTAGCAAGTTTTCTTGCCTGAAGGGCATGGGGGGTCAGATAGAGATGAGTGAACCAACTCACGTTTTAAGGTTTTCGGCGAGTACCAGGAAAGGTTCATGTTAAGGCCACTTTTTCTAACAACCTGTTTTACTTTACATAACACTGTCTCGTCTACATAGGGTAAGTTGAGGACACCATCAATGCGACTGTTGCGGTGCTCGAAGTCGTGGTTTTCAGGGTTTCTAAAGCTGATCTGTCGATGGCATTTAGAAAGTCAGGAACAGTTTGCCTCATGTCATATGGAGCGTGTCGGTTGACCCTGTCATTGAACGTTGACCAGTTAGCGTTGTCTGTGCGCCACTTTTTAACGGCAGGTAGCGGAAGAAGTGGGGTGGCACATGTCATGGTGAGATGGAGAGGAAAATGGTCAGAAAATAAGGGATCTGAAGTCACAGTCTAATGGAACAATGGTGCAATGCGAGGTGATGCAAGGGACAAGTCTAACGCAGACGTTGTATGGTAGCTGAAGCTCATGCAAGTTGGCGTGCCATCATTCATGGAGACGAGATATTGTTCGTTGATCTCCGTTTCAATCAGCACTCCACGCGAAGACAGCCGTTGACTTCCCCACAGCGGGCTGTATGCATTGAAGTCTCCTAGCATTAGACAATTTACGGGCATAAGAGAAAACAGATTATGTAGAGAACGCTGTGTGACAAGTGGGGAGCTTGGTGGCGAATACACAGACAAGACTAGAAACTCACAGCGACAGAGTGACACGGTGGCTGCCACAACATTTAATGGGGATGCTATGATTGTTTGTCGCTGGGGGATGGAATTTGATATATAGAGAGCTACACCTCCCTGCCGGTTGGGTAGATTTACATCGTCTCGATATACGGTGTAACCTGGAACATTTTAGTTATATGCATCTAGATCACGAAAATGGGTTTCTTGTATTGCAGCTATAAGAGGAGATGATTTCAGCAAGTGTTGTTCGAATTCCGATAAATGTGATAACAAACCACCCACATTCCATTGCAATATGACATTCATAATTGTCTATCTTTGGAGGTTAGCTTAGGCAAGGTCCTCATCTGGGATAAAAGCCCTCATAACTGCGGGCTTTGTTCTGTGGCCAAGGTTTTCCTCACATTGGGCGATGCCCGTGGACGCAGGCGGTTGCTGCGTCGCTGTGTAGGTGGGGTGGGAGGCGAATCAGTTTCGCTGTCTGAGAGCGGTGTCCGCAGAGAGGCGGGTGGTGGGGGCGCTTTCGGGGTGGACTCATCCTCACTGGAAGCGAAGGATGTCGAGTCGTCAGAGTCCAGGTATTGATGGCGGGGTTGAGAGACTGGAGTCACCACGTCGCCAGAACTACGGCGCGCTGTGGGCATCACTCCCTGCAGGGAGTGTGCTGGCTTACCATCCCGTGGGAGTTGTCCTTTGGGCTTCGCGCTCGGAGCCTCCTCGTGAGCTGCTAGCTGCGGATGGACACTGAGAGGTGATGTTCGCACCTCAGACTCGGGCTGAGTCTGCCTAGAGCGCCGTGCGGGAGAGCGGAGTGTGTCACCTGTAGGAACAACACGTGCGGGCGGCAGCACCGGCCACTCCTGAGGGTCAGCACTGGAGGAAGACACTGCAGGGTGAGGTGACGGAGACAGCGTCGGACCAGGGCCGCGGGTAGGCTGTGGGCGCGGACCGGGTGTGGAGCCACGTGCTTGGCCATCAGGGTTGTTAGGAGCCGGGGGTGCCGGCCGCACCTGCACCTGTGAGCCAGATCCGGCGGCGACTGCCTGAGGGGCCGCCGTACGGATCGCCTGCAACTTTTCGATCCACACCGGGCAGTTTTTGTCAGTCACAGGGTGGGGGCCACGGCACGCGGCACAGTGTGGCGGCGGGGCATCACAACCTTCGGGTGGGTGTTCGCCTGCGCACCTTGAGCACCTTTCAGTGCGAGCTTTGCACGTGTTCTTTCCGTGCCCATAGCGCTGACAGCGGCTGCATCTGCGGGGTAGAGGAGTGAATGGGCGCACCTCATACCTCATGTACACTGCAAATAAGTGGGCAGGGAGTTGAGCCGCAGCAAACCTGACCTTCAGGAGAGGGATAGGGCGTGAGGTTTTGGATGGTAGTCGAGTGACGCTGGTAAGCCCCTGTTCGGTGCTTTCCGCCAGGATGGTCTGCACAGTTTCACTGGTCAGCTCTGGGGCATACACCATGCCTTCCACCTGATTCAGCCGATCAGCTGGAAACACTTTGATCTTCCCCCCCCCCCCCCAAAGCAGGACCAGGCCAGAAGGGCTTGTGTCTGTTCTATATCAAAGGTTTTCAGCAGGAGGGCACCGCTGCGTAGCGCCGACACTTCCGCCACAGGCGAGTTCAGCACAGCCAACAGCTCGTCTCTGATCTTATATGGACGGTAGTTCTGGAAGCTTTTGTTTTTGTTTTCAAAATTTCTCAGTACGAACGCCGCCCCACCTGGAATGGTCCTACCATTGGTTGTGGCGGTACTCGCCCCGGCCCTTGGGGGTCTGAACTGAGATAGCAGAGTTGTAGAACAGATCGGAAAACGGGTTGTCGTTAAATAATTACCTCGCTACGCTAAGTAATTTTGACACAGGACTAGTGTCGTGGTAGTAGATCGGGGCACGAAACAGCTTCTTCTAAAAGGGGCCCATTTAGAAGACGCTGCTCGGCTGTTTGGTGTCCCGATCCAGGCACGAAACTTGAAACTCTTCGACGGATATCCATCTATCGTCCAAACAAATGCCATATATTTTTTTTCAGCTCGGAATACCCCGTATAGTCAAATTTCAAGACGACTTTCAAGGTGACCTATTCCCTTCAAAGGGAAGGCGATGGTGGTGGAATGGGTTATCTAAGTGATTTTGGGAAAACATTATGCGGTACCCCCGTCATTCTCCCATGGGCCATAATGGTAACCCATGTTATGACCTGAGGTCAAACGGTGATATTGAAGGGTCAATTATTGTGCGTTTCACGATGGGTGTGTTAACAGGAATGCACTGGCAGTAAAATGGGTTCTCTGAGTTATTTTGGCAAGCAATTATGCAGTGCCCCGTTAGTCTTCCATTATTGGCCATAATAGTAACTTATGCCGTGACCTGAGGTCAAGCGATGACCTGAAGGA
>JAXIVJ010006825.1:47500-64376 GCA_036785665.1 Chirona hameri
ACACACACACACACACACACACACACACACACACACACACACACACACACACACACACCACACACACACACACACACACACACACACACACACACACACACACACACACACACACACACACACACACACACACACACACACACACACACACACACACACACACACACACACACACACACACACACACACACACACACACACACACACACACACACACACACACACACACACACACACACACACACACACACACACACACACACACACACACACACACACACACACACACACACACACACACACACACACACACACACACACACACACACACACACACACACACACACACACACACACACACACACACACACACACACACACACACACACACACACACACACACACACACACACACACACACACACACACACACACACACACACACACACACACACACACACACACACACACACACACACACACACACACACACACACACACACACACACACACACACACACACACACACACACACACACACACACACACACACACACACACACACACACACACACACACACACACACACACACACACACACACACACACACACACACACACACACACACACACACACACACACACACACACACACACACACACACACACACACACACACACACACACACACACACACACACACACACACACACACACACACACACACACACACACACACACACACACACACACACACACACACACACACACACACACACACACACACACACACACACACACACACACACACACACACACACACACACACACACACACACACACACACACACACACACACACACACACACACACACACACACACACACACACACACACACACACACACACACACACACACACACACACACACACACACACACACACACACACACACACACACACACACACACACACACACACACACACACACACACACACACACACACACACACACACACACACACACACACACACACACACACACACACACACACACACACACACACACACACACACACACACACACACACACACACACACACACACACACACACACACACACACACACACACACACACACACACACACACACACACACACACACACACACACACACACACACACACACACACACACACACACACACACACACACACACACACACACACACACACACACACACACACACACACACACACACACACACACACACACACACACACACACACACACACACACACACACACACACACACACACACACACACACACACACACACACACACACACACACACACACACACACACACACACACACACACACACACACACACACACACACACACACACACACACACACACACACACACACACACACACACACACACACACACACACACACACACACACACACACACACACACACACACACACACACACACACACACACACACACACACACACACACACACACACACACACACACACACACACACACACACACACACACACACACACACACACACACACACACACACACACACACACACACACACACACACACACACACACACACACACACACACACACACACACACACACACACACACACACACACACACACACACACACACACACACACACACACACACACACACACACACACACACACACACACACACACACACACACACACACACACACACACACACACACACACACACACACACACACACACACACACACACACACACACACACACACACAAACAAGCTCCTCCCACTTTCCGAGCGACGTCCGGGTGGAAATCTTCGAACTCTGAAAAACATGTAAACATGCTTTGTCATTTTCTACGATTTTGAATAACAGATTCTAGAAATGTTGTCCAGTCTATGGCTATTCTGCCTGATTGGTTTTATATTTATCCGCAGGATATTATTGTTAATTTTAAAGGGATTACATGGGTTTCCGTCCGGAAAGGAAATGCACTCTTTTGCAGTTGTATGAGCTTTAAACACGTTTAACCCTCGCCATCCCAAAACGACCCCCCCTGAGATTTTTGTCATTTGGCGATTGCATTGTTCAAGAGCTTGATATTTGTTTTTCCTTTTGTTCCTAGCTATGATTGTTCCCGATATATTTGGGGGTTTCTGGAGCAAAGTCCTGAAACTGGAAAATCTGACCTTTGTTACCTCTGGTGACCTCAATATTGACCTGATAAAAAATGTCCGAAATAGTTTTAAAATGCATTTTCACGAGCTTTCGAACTGTATTTTCGGGTTTTGTCTACGTCCCATAGGAGCCGAGTTCGAGGGGGGACGTCGAAACGTCCCCCCCCCACCCCCGGCACGGCGAAGGTGGCGCCGAGCACCGGCACGGCGCGGATTAAAATCGACCTCAGGTACCTTTTTACGGACAAACGGTGCATTGCACGTTTTTTAAGGGCACCAATCGAAAAAGTGCATCAAAATTCAGGTGGGGCATCCGTCAAAATTTCGATCAAGGTCGCCCAAGGTCACCCGTCAAGGTCAAACTATCAAAATCCTTTCAAATCGAACTTAGGTACCTTTTTACGGACAAACAGTGCATTGCACGATTTTTTTTTAAAGGGCACTAAACGAAAGAGCGCATCAAAATGCAGGTGGGTCTTCCGCCGAAATTTCGATCAAGGTGACCCAAGGTACCTAAGGTCGATTTTGAGGGTTTTTAATAGTTTAACCTTGATGGGTGACCTTGGTGACGGTGATCGAAATTTCGGCGGATGACCCCCTGCATTTTGATGCGCTCTTTCGATTGTTGCCTTTTAAAAAACCGTGCATAGCATCATTTCTCCGTAAAAAGGTACCTAAGGCCAACTTTGAAGGATTTGCTAGTTTGACCTTGATGGGTGACCTTGGGTGACCTTGATCGAAATTTCGGCGGATGACCCACCTGCATTGTGATGCACTCTTTCGATTGGTGCTTCTTCTTCTTTTTTTAAAAATAAAAAAACGTGCATAGCACCATCTCTCCGTAAAAAGGTACCTAAGGCCAATTTTGAGGGATTTGCTAGTTTGACCTTGATGGGTGACCTTGTGTGACCTTGATCAAAATTTAGGCGGAAGACCCACCTGCATTTTGATGCGCTCTTTCGTTAGGTGCCCTTTAAAAATTCGTGCAATGCACCGTTTGTCCCTAAAAAGGTACCTAAGGTCGATTTTGAAGGATTTTGATAGTTTAATAGTTTAACCGAGCGCAACCCGAGGCGACGCCGGACCAGCTGAACGAGTTTTTTTGTGAGCATAGGGCCACGCGTGGCGTCCGAGGTGCGGGACATGGGAGAGACCGAACTACCCTGTCGACTGCCTCGTGTTGGGGCCTGCGCGTTCAGCCTGGTGCCATTGACGCTGTCCGAGCTGCGGGCGCTCGTGCTCGGCATGAATAGTTCCTCTGCCTGCGGCGAGGACGGCGTCACCATCCATATGATCCGCCTGTCATTTGAGGCGATCGGCGGTGTGTTCCTGCATTTGCTCAACTCCAGCTTGTCTAACGCCCAGGTCCCTGAATCCTGGAAACATTCCCTGGTCTATCCTATCCACACATCCGGCGATCCTTCCGATCCATCCAACTTCCGGCCAATCTCCATCGTTCCTGTTTTCGCCAAAATTGTAGAGCGGGCCGTGCACCAACAGCTTTACAATTACCTTTCCCAAAACCACCTCCTGTCCCCAACTCAGCACGGTTTTCGTCCTCGTCACTCGACGGAAACCGCGCTGATATCCATAACTGACCAAATCCTATCCACCAATGACCGCGGCGACCTCTCTCTCCTCTGCCTGCTGGATTTGAGCAAATGCTTTGATGTGATAGATCACCAAAAACTCCTCACCAAATTACAACTTCACGGCGTAGATACTTCCTGGTTTTCAGCCTACCTTCACAATCACACCCAGAGTGTCAGCCTCACTGACAATCTGGGTAGCACCAAAAAATCTTCCCCGCTTCCCAACGGCATCGGCGTTTTTCAAGGCTCTGCTCTCGGCCCTCTGCTCTACTGCGTCTTCGCTAACGACCTGAGTTTGTTTGTCGAGGACGCAGTGGTGGTACAGTACGCCGATGACACCCAAATTTTAGTCAAGATGGAGCATCTTAGTCAAGATGGAGCGGGTCTTGGCCTCTCTCGATTGTTGGTTCCGAGCCAGCGGATTGAAAGTAAATGCCGGTAAAACGCAACTGATGCTGCTGGGAAGCGCCCAAAATCTTCGCAACGTCCCCAACTTCACTGTCAAATTTCGCGATCACCATTTACTCCCCGTTTCTGATGCAAAAAACCTCGGTCTGACCTTTGATCGCACCCTCAGCTGGGACAGTCACGTCTCTGCTGTTACTATAGAAAATGTTTCGGCACTCTATCTGGTCTATCACATCTAAGGAACCACCTGCCACCATCCGTCATCGCCGCCCTGGTCCAGGCCCTTGTTCTCTCGCAGATCCGATACTGTATCTCTGTGTATGGCAACTGCACACAGAAAAACCTATCTCGTATTCAAAAAAAATATTAACTATGCTGCTAAAGTGATTTTCGGCCGCAAAAAGTTTGATCACGTGTCGGATCTGCTTGGGAACTTGGGCTGGCTCAGCGCAGACCAGCTCGTGCGCTATCACTCCATGTGCCTATTGCATAAAGTGTGGCGCTCAGGCGAGCCCGAGATCTTGGCTGGCGGGCTCGTGCGTGTGTCCGAGACTCGTCAGCGGTCCACGCGACAGGACCACGACCTGATAGTGCTGCGGTCAAGGTCAGCCATGGGACAGCGGCGTTTTTACAGCCGTGCTCCGCGCGACTTCAACGGGCTCCCGCCTGACCTGACGCGCCTCCCGGTGCACCTGTTTGCGGGACGCCTAAAGCGCCATCTGCGCGGCGGCGGAGGAGTTACGTGATCGGTCGGCCACTGTGGTGTGTGTTTGTGTGTGTATGTCTGTGGGTGTGTGTGTGTGTCTGTGTATGTCTGTGTGTGCGTGTGTATGCGTGTTTGCGTTTTTTCACTTCCCATGTCCGCGTTTTAGCCTCTGACGAGGGGCCGTAATAGCCATGAGCTTATCGTGGATGGCCTTAATATATGTCTATGTCTATGTCTATGTTTAACCTTGATGGCTGTCCTTGGGTGACCTTGATGGAAATTTAGGTGGAAGACACACTTGCAGTTTGATGCGCTCTTTCGGTTGGTGGCCTTTGCGAGGCCGTGCGGTGCCCCATATTTCCGTAAAAAAGGTAGACAAACTTTACTTTACTCATTTAACCTTGACTTTTGACCTTGACATTAAAATAACATCAGATTCCTTATCGGTAATCCTCGTATGCGACTTGACCTACATGCGTGTTTTAGGCGAAAAATTTGGCCTTTCCAAATTTCCGTTTTGTTGGCTGTCGGCTAACTTCACGGACATCTGCTCGCGCGCGTGTGTTGGCGTGTTTTTGTGTGCGGTGTATTGTGTGCTTTGTCCAGTGTAACCGAACCCCGCAATGGCTTTAGACGGACCGGCGCAGAGCGGAGCTGAAGGTAGGAGAGGACGTCAGTGTGGTGTGAGGTTGACGAGCGATTACACTCTAATGTCGCTGCTCGCAGGTCTCAGAACTTTACCAGACGCCGAACCCGTGCTAACAGAGTTTTGTCGTGCCTGTTCTGTGCTGTGCCTCATCTGGCCTGCCCATTCTGTGGCGCCTGCTGTGCTTCGTCTGACCTCCTCTTTTCCTCCCACAGCGGTCAAGATGAGTAAGAAGGACAGCTCCAGCTCGTCGGGCAGCCTGTTCCGCATCCCTCCGCACTACTATGTGCACGTACTCGACCAGACGACCAACGTCACCCGGGTCGAGGTCGGACCACAGACCTTCATCCGGAAGGACAATGAGAGGTGAACAATGGGAAGTCCGAGTGGGGGAGTTTCTCCTAGGGGATGACCTGCGACTTAGAAAACGTATGCTTGTGATATTCTTGAGCAAGATCATGCGGGAATTTCGTTTCAGTGTGTTCAGAAAATATAAATCTGTCCTGGCCCAATTTAACAAACCTCGCGGTAGGGCTGCATCTGCGGTTGGGAGACGTTGCATGTCCTAGTCCCCCTTATGTGGCCCAGCCTCCATACTTCCTTAGTTCTCAAACGCACACCAGCCAGCTGGAACGTCCGTGAAGTTGCGACTTATTCAGCGACTTATTCAGCGACGGATTCAGATTTGGCCCAAACCTCGGTCCACAGTCAATGGTGGCAGGTTGATCACGAATATGACCTTCATTTTGCTGTTCAAGGTCATCTTCAAGGTCACATTCAAGGTCAACAGACGGGGTACCGCATAACGTCCCGACTTTATGGCGGAATCTTTTCCGAAGTGGTCCCAGATGATAGACAGGGTCCATATCTAACGTCCGTCACCGTGACCGGTCCCGTGATATTTGACCTTGTAGGTCAAATTCGAGGTCAAAGGACGGGGTACAGCATAACCTCCCGAATGTATTGGCCGGATCCTTTCCAAAATGGTCCCAGATGATAGACAGGGTCCATATATATCGTCCGTCACCATGATCTAACTCGTAACCTTTGACCTTGGAGGTCAAATTCGAGGTCAAAGGACGGGACACCGCATAATGTTCAGAATTTATGGGCCGGATCCTTTCCAAAGAGTACCCAGATTTTAAACTGGCTCCATATCTAACGTCCGTCACCGTGTCCCGACCCGTGACCTTTGACCTTGGAGGTCAAATTCGTCAAAGTCGGGATACTGCATAGTCAAAGGACGCGGTACCGCATAAGTCCCGAATTTATGGCGGGAACCTTTCCAAAGTAGTCCCAGATGATAGACAGGGTCCAGATCTAAACGTCCTGATCCGTGACCTTTGACTTTTGAGGCCAAATTGGAAGTCAATTGACGGGGTACCGCATTACGTCCCGAATTTATTGCCGGATCCTTACCAAAGTGATCTTGAATTTGACCTCCAAGTTCAAAGGTTAAAGGTCAGGTCACGGCGACGGACGTTAGATATGGAGCCTGTCTATTACTGAGACCACTTGGGAAAGGATCCGGCAATAAATTCGGGACGTTATGCGGTACCCCGTCCTTTGACCTCGAATTTGACCTCCTAGGTCAAAGGTCACTGGTCAGGTCACGGTGACGGACGTTATAATGGACCCTGTCTATCATTTGAGACCACTTTGGTAAGGATGAGGCAATAAATTCGGGACGTTATGCGGTACCCCGTCCTTTGACCTTGAATTTGACCTCCAATGTCAAAGGTCACGGGTCAGGTCACGGTGACGGACGTTAGATGTGGAGCCTGTCTATCATCTGAGACCACTTTGTAAAGAACCCCGCCATACATTCGGGACGTTATGCGGTACCCCGTCCTTTGACCTCCAATTTGACCTCCAAGGTCCAAGGTCACGGGTCAGTTCACGGTGGCGGATGTTGGATATGGAGCCTGTCTATCATCTGGGACCACTTTGGAAAGGATCCCTTTATAAATTCGGGACGTTATGCGGTACCCTGTTCGTTGACCTTGAATTTGACCTTGAAGATGGCCATGAACAGCAAAATGAAGATCATATTCGTGATCAGCGTGCCACAATTGACTGTGGGCCGAGGTTTGGGCCAAATCTAAATCCGTCGCTGAATAAGTCGCTGAATAACTCACGGACGTCCAGCTGGAATATATGGCGCAGTTGAATATTGGGGCTGGGCGCGCCATGCCTGGAATATATGGCGCAGGTGAATATTGGGGCTGGGCGCGCCATGCCGTTCCACCCTGCCGCTCGCCGGGTCGATGAT
This sequence comes from Chirona hameri, assembly GCA_036785665.1. NCBI lineage: Eukaryota > Metazoa > Arthropoda > Thecostraca > Balanomorpha > Balanidae > Chirona > Chirona hameri. The sequence continues at coordinate 55,355 of JAXIVJ010006825.1, forward strand.
GATAACAGCTGACATTTCAGTCAGCAGCTGAACAAAGCCACCCGACTGCGGTACCGCGTCGACGCGCCATCTACATTTCCAGCCAGTAACTATGACCAGAGCAGCGACGCTTACGGGCTCTGCAGACGACCGCCAGAGATGAACAGATGTCGCTGTCAGTCGCTATAATCGCGACACCACAGATGTGTACATAATCTTGTGAGTGCAGAACTTGTTCTAATTGTTCAGAACTGTTCGCTTGTTCTAATTGCGAAGAGTTTTGTTCTAGCTACAACATGCAGCGGTGTCGATTTTTTCAAAATGATTGGGGGGGGGGGGGGGGGGGGGGGGGCAGGGACGCGTCCAAAGGGGCCTATATCTGCGCCATGGTTTTACCTAAACGACTGAAATCGGCAAAAATAACACATTTCATGATGTAAAATAAAATGTAAAGAATAGGTACAAGTTTGTTTTAAATCAGTTTTGAACGCAAAAATAAAGCCACACGAGCTTTGACCTCGTGTCGGACGGCGCCTCAAACTAAAGTTTTGGCAGAGCCTCCGACCACTACAAGTTATCCAGCTTCTCTTCGTGGGGGATCTTTTTGTGGAAAAAGTACCCCATTGTTATTCCTCCGCGTATTTGGGCCGGTCACCTTATTTGGGTATTCGAGCTTAAGAAATGCACTTTTCAAATTCACAAAAATTGATTTTGTGGACAATTTCCCTATTTTTTTTAAAACAAAATGTGGGGTGAAAACTCCAAAATTTCGAAAATCCGAAAAAGTCATTTTGAAGAAAATTTCATTTGCTTTCTTTTGACGTTTTTATTTGCAATTTGCTTCAAAACTCTATTTTCTACGATTTTTCAAACATGTATCGTTTTTCCACAAAAAATGGCATGACATGACGTTATTAAAACGTCATTATCTCCCACAATACTAAATTAATTTCATTAAATTTGGTACAAATACGTAAAATTGATGCAGCATAAGGTACTGCAAGTTTGACGTTGATATCTGTTATAGTTTTCAAGTTATGGAGAAAATTCGGGAGGGGTAGATTCTGCCCCCCCCCCCCAGCGGGGCGCGTGTCACCGGGGCTGCTTGAATTGCATCAGTTGCGCTATTTTGTCTATCATTGATTATTGAAAGCAAGGGATACATAAAAACTTTAAATTCAATCACTCGAGAGAAAAAAATCAGTTTTCATGAAGTTTTCTCCTAAGATAATTTTTTTCACGTTCAGTGCAGGGAACTTGCGGGGGGGGGGGGGGGGTATACTTGTATTGAATGCCCCCCCCCCCTTCCCCCAGATTCCTGAGGGGGGGGGGGGGCATTTGCATCTGATGCCCCCCTGGATAACGCCAGTGCCTCCGACCGACCAATGGCTTTCAGAATGGCCGAAAATCTCAGAATCTCAAACTGGCACAGGGCCCTCTGGGGCCTGACAACGGCCCTGTTAGATAAGCCTAGGTAATTCTCAGGTATTGCAAAGGCCCTCTCAGACTCCTCTCAGGCCTCGTAAGGACCCTCGAAGACTGGCATATAGGTAAAGCCTTTCCACACCTGGCCTCTCAAGGGGCCTCTCAGACCGGACGATGGCCCTCTCAGGTCGATCGATGATCCTCTCAAAGAAGCGGATGTTCATTGTTCCTCTCTTGCCGTCTTAAAGCTCTCAGGCCGGAATTTAGCGCCCTTTTATATCGATTGAGGGTCCTCTCAAAGTGGTAAACGGCCATCTCAGGTCGGCATGGGGCTTTCCCAGGCTTGGCAAAGGTTCTACGGTTCGGCGTGAATAATCGTTTTCGTTATGCCATAACAGGGCTGCTTTGGAGGGGCCATAGCCCAGTCACACAATTCTAAAAAATTATCAGATTTGGCTTTTTCATGCATGAAATAGGTGATTTAAAACAAACTTCCCTTCGAACAAATTGTGTAGATTTGCATTTAAATTCGGAAATGCGCCATTTTTTGTCCGACTTCAGGCGATTTGGGAGGCTGGCCCTTGGGGTTCCTTGGACCTTGGATATGCCAGTGGCTAGAAAACATGGGGGGGGGGGGGGGCGAGAGCACCTTTGGGGCCGAACTCAACATGTGGGGGGTGGGGGGGAGTGGAGCCGAGGGCCACTCCAAAAGTAGATAAATCAACAGTGTCTCAAAATTGGTCGATTTGGGTGGGAAATGACACCTTAATATGAATAATTTTCCACTATCGCTCCCCATTTTAGGTGTGAATTTTCCACTCCCAAATTATAAATTGTGATATTGATTCTGACATAAATAGCCATAAATAGAGACTAAATAATACATGTTTTCAAAGAAAGCATGTATAATAGCTTACATGTATAGTAAACATGTGAGCTTTTCATATTCAAAAGAGAAATAAATATTGCACCATTTTCTACATAATTTTACTCTCATGGTCTTTTTGGCCTCAAATTTTCCACTCTGACACCCGAGCAAAAATGGAATCTTGGGACACTGAATCGACACCTATGCCTGTACCTATGTATCAAGTAATCAGGAAAGTGGGATAGTTTTGTTGCCATCTTTCTGCCTGTGATAGACGCCCATGCTCCCGTCAGGACTGTTCGAATCCGGAACCCCAGCGCCCACACAGTGTCAGACGCTACTAAAGCTTTGATGTGTCGCCGTCGTGGGGCGCTGGCTGAGTTCGGACACGGATCGACCGAGTACCGTGACGCGAATCGAGCGGTGCGTTCCGCCATCAGGCGTGACAGTCATGATGACGTGGAGCGACGCATCCGCGAAAACGGGCGTAATTCAATGTGGCAGCTTATAAAATATTTTGTTGGCGGTAAGCGATCCTCGCGTGAGAGGCCCAACGCTTCAGTCAACGAACTGAATAATTAATTTGTCAGCGTTGGACCGCGCGTGGCTGGGGATGTGAGCGGGCTGGGGAATGTGCCGGAGGTGCTGTAGCTCAGTTGAGAGCTCAGTACCGGAGGTGCTGCTGTAGTCCTGTAGCTCAGTTGGGAGAGCGCTGGGTTTCTGACCTCACCCGGTAGTGGCAGCCCGGGTTCTTCGGCGCTCGCTATTTGCCTCTGAATGGGATGGCCTGTGGCCGGTGGCAGAGGTCGCACTCAAGGTCAGGTGACGTCAGAGGGCGGGGTGGACCGTGTCCAGGTGGCCCATAGGGCCAGTCCAGCCCGTGACGAACTCTGCTTTGAACAATTGCTCATTAGCGGCAGAAGAGTGGGGGAGATCGCGGTTTGTTGGATCAGGAATGTCGCCACACAATTTGGAGTGTGTGGGGGCAACTGCTTAGCCGATTGTGTTCACATTTGGTGTGTGGTTAGGGATCTCTCAGCCGCCACTTTCCCACAAGTCAGGGGTGGGGTGTTTCTGCATGTGCGCATGTGTGCACCACGTATTTGTATCTCAGAAACTACTTCCCTGATCGAGTTGAAATTCACCATACATTTCCTTCGCGTTCGCTCGTTCATAGCCAACTACGGCGCCTTATTGGTTCAGTAAAAAAGTTATGGAAGAAAAATGACGAATGACCTCAGGGTGAATAGATTTTACCTCGTGGAGGTCACAGGATAAAAATCCGACATGGATGCATTGGCGGATCCAGAACGGGTGTTTTTTTTTGGGGGGGGGATTCCAAAAAGTTTCACACAATTCTGAAAACGCATCGAATTTGGCTTGCTTATGCATTGATAGCTGATTTCAAGCTAACTTTCCTCAGTAAAAGTTGCTTAGATTTTCTTATATATCAGGAACTGTGTCAATCTTGCGCCCATTTCAGGCGGTTGGGGGGGGGGGGGCAATTGCCCATTTTGCCCACCTGTAGATCCGCCACTGGATCTTTGTATTTTTCAAAAGAAGCGGGACTCTGGTGAAAATTGGGCAAATTTAGCCGTTTCCTGTGGATTTATATGCATTTTCATGTTTCCCCAATTACTTATAATTAAGAGGTCACGAAATAGACTTACCCTTAAGTCACCGATATAAAAATCATCCGAAATAGCAGAATTGTAGGTGTTTATGACATGATTAAATCCTGTGAGTACCCCCCCCCCCCTCCTGGAGAGGGAGGGGGGAGGCATTCTGAAGTCGATCCTTTCCATGCAACGCGGCGTAATGTTAAAATCCGAAAATGTTTTTTTTTTTTTTTGGGGGGGGGGGGGGGGGGAGCGGCTTCCCCCTGCCCCCGGTTCCTGCGTCCTTGCCACTGAGTCAACCTGTTGGTATTGCATTTCATCGCGTGTGGAGCCCCTCTGCAGGCCTCCGCAGCCGAAAAACTGCACCTAGTACATAGACTGCAACTCCGCTCAATAGATGGCGCTGCGAGCGTGTGCATTAACCCTCGCCCTACGGGAGCTTTTTTCACCTTCGCCCTACGGGGAAGGGAGGGGGGGGGGGGGGCTGCCAGGCCCCCTGTTAACTTCCAAACCAAGCAACTTAGAGCAATGCGGTAAGAACCAGCATGTTGCCTGTCATGAGAGGAATCTAACAGTATGCGATTTTTAGGTTTCAGGTCAACGAGTGACCTTCCAGGTCAAGTGAATGACATCGGATTTACCACGTCCAGAACAGCGATTTTGCTCTTCAGAAAACCTCAAAATGAGAAATTGATAAATGTAAATAAAAAGGCATGTTCCTAGACAGTCTTGGCTCAGAAATACAAAAAAGGTAATTATTTGTTCGTATCTTGTCAAAAAAGTATAAAAAAGTTATTAAAAAAATGACGTTATCAGTTTCTTACACTTAGGGAGCCATCACTCAGTCGAAAATTAAGATATTGCTTTGAAATTTGGTATGGGTATTTTCCATACTGAGTTCTCTCATATATATTCCGGTTTTTTAATATCTTTGAAAATTGTGATTTTGGGGGGATTTTTCCCCCAAAAATCAGTTTTTTTTATTTTAGGGGCCAAAACCAAAAAATGTAAAATCCGAGATTGCCATTTTAAAGAGAATGCCATTTTCGATCTTTGGTAAATTGCGTTTGCAATTTGCTTTAAAACCCTGTTTTCTACGATTTTTCAAATATGTATTTTTGTTTACCAACATGCCGTCATCAAAACATGATTATCTCCTAAACTACCTAACCAATTTCAATTAAATTCTTACAGCATACGTATAATTGTTGTAAACTCATCTACCCAAAAAAAAATCAGCAATATGCACCGCATGTGTAAAAAGCTATTCAAGACAAACCTCAGGAGGGACTGTTAGGCCCCCCCGTAGGGCGAGGGTTAAAATCCTTACGGGAAATGCGGAGAAACAGTTTCAATGTATACGTTAACTTTATGAAAATCACTACTGCTGTCAACCAGCATACGGAGAATTTGAAAATGATATTTTCAAAAAAGGTAAACAAATTATTAATGCCAAAATGTATGATATTGACGAAAAAATGGTAAAAGTGTCCCTAAAAGAGGCCGGTTGGCACCTCCAAATTTGATTTAAAAAAAAACAAAAACATGTAAGCTTGTAATGACATAGCGCATGATAATTTCACTATTAATCTGAAATCTGTTTTGCATGACCCGGCCTACTGCCCAATCATCTGATGATGAGTGAAATCCTGATCTTGAAATTTTTCTTCTTCTTCATTATTATGCATTTTGAAACATATTCTTGGTTGTGGGTGCCGAAAAACTATTTGTGGGTGCTCATTTTAGCTTTGTGGGTGCCAGGGCACCCACAAAGAGATAGGAAACCACATCCCTGAAGATATGTACCTGTGCTGGTGCAAAATAATAATAATTATTATTATTGTTATTGCTATTAGGAACATAAATATATTTGAATATATACTTCAATGCAGCTGGATACAATAGATATTCATGATAATGCAACATTCATTCATGTGCCTTGATCCAGTGTAAATCCAAATTAAAGCGTTAACATACATGATATAATATTCCAATGAGTTTTTGCGAGTCAAATACATTTAAATCAAATTCGTTAAGTCAGTTGAACATGAGTCAAAAAATGAGTCAACTCAAAAAACTTTCACATTAGTCGTAGTTGAGTCGGGGGTAAAATAAAATGAGTCAAAGTTCAGTCAACTAAAAAAAAATCCCCCGCTTGAGTCAGAGTTGAGTCAAGGGTAAAATCAAATGAGTTAAAGTTGAGTCGACTCAAAAAATTGTCCCCCGCTTGAGTTAGAGTTGAGTCGGGGGTAAAAGCAAATGAGTCAAAGCTGAGTCGACTCAAAGTAAACAAAATGTCCTGCTTGAGTCAGAGTTGAGTCAGTCCCTTCGAAAATGAGTCAGAGTCGAGTCAGGTCGAGCAAACCCTGGCCCCTGGTACCCCTGCGCGGTGGTGCCCCCATGGCCCAAAGGGAGTTCATGACCCCCGCCCCCCTGGATCCACCACTGCCGAGATCACGTCATTGGGGGGGGGGGGGGGGGAGGGGGGGGGGGGAGGGGGGCTCGCCCCCCCCCAAGTATATACATCGACACCTATGACAACATGTGAAGGCTGTGGCGAAACTGGTCCGAAGATGTATGTATTTCCTCTCCCCCGACGTGTTGCTGACACCGCCGCCGTCTGTGCTCGGCAGGGTGATCGTCGGCCCGAACGCGATGGTGGTGGTGCCGCCGCGCCACTACTGCATCGTCGAGAACCCGGTGGTGCGCGGGACAGATGGCGTAGTGCTGTGCGACGCCAGCGGCCAGGTGCGCCTGCTGCACGCCGACACGGAGGTGCGCATCCAACAAGACCCGTTCCCGCTCTACCCGGGCGAGAAACTTACCTCGGTCGTCCTGCCACTGAAGGTGGTGCCGCGCAACAAGGCGCTCCACCTGCGCGCACTCCGTGAGTTCACCGACGGCGAGCAGACACGCGCTGCCGGTGATGAGTGGCTGTTCGGGCCGGGCACGTTCGTCCCGCGGCCCGAGGTCGAGGAGGTGGCCGCCATCAAGGCTATCATCGTCGGGCCCAATCAGGCTCTGCGGCTGCGCGCGCGCTTGGAGACCACCGACTGGAAGGATCAGCTGCGCGTGGCCGGCGAGGAGTGGCTGGTGACGCGCGTAGGTGCCTATATGCCCGGCGTCTACGAGGAGGTGGTCAAAATAGTGAGCGCGCACGTACTGACGGAGAAGACGGCGCTGCTGGTGCTCGCGTCGCGCACCTTCACCGATAAGCGCGGTGTGCGCCGCAAGAACGGCGAGGAGTGGCTGGTTCGCTTCGACGACATGGAAACGTTCATTCCGGACGTGTATGAGGAGGTTATTGAGGTGCGCGAGGTGACGACGCTCACCAACCGGCAGTACTGCGTCATCTGCGACCCGGTCGGCGCCGACGGCAAGCCGCAGCTCGGACAGCACAAGCTCGTCCGCGGCGAGAAGTCCTTCTTCCTGCAGCCAGGCGAGACGCTGGAGGACGACGTGCGAGACAACTACATCCTGCAGGAGGACGAGGCGCTGGTGCTTCGCGCCGACGAAGCGTTCACCGACACCACGGTGACGCCGCCGGTGACGCGCCGACCCGGAGACCGCTGGATGGTTACCGGACCGGTCGAGTTCGTTCCACCCACCGAGGTGGATGTGGTGATCAAGCAGAGTGCCATCCCGCTCGACCGCACCGAGGGCATCTACTTGCGCAACAACCGCACGGGCGAGGTGCGTGCCGTCTGTGGCCAAACCTACATGCTGACGCAGGACGAGGAGCTCTGGGAGAAGGAGCTGTCGCAGAGTGTAGTCAAGCTTCTGCAGTCGGACGCGCTGGCCGACGGTGGCAGGTACCGGCAGATGCGCAAGGAGCACGCCAAGAGCGCGGCATGCGAGGAGACCGCGGACCGCACGCGCGTCGTTACCTACCGCGTGCCGCACAGCGCCGCCGTCCAGGTGTACGACTACAAGCAGAAGCGGTCGCGCGTCGTGTTCGGACCGGACCTGGTGATGCTCGAGCCGGACGAGCAGTTCACGCAGCTCTCACTGTCCGGCGGCAAACCCAAGACGCCCAACAAGATCCGGGCTCTGTCCCTGCTGCTCGGACCGAACTTCTCCACCGACATTGTCACCGTGGAGACGTCCGACCACGCGCGGCTCTCTCTGCAGATCGCCTACAACTGGCACTTTGACGTCGGCAACAAGACCGCAGAGGACGCGTGCAGGATCTTCAGCGTGCCCGACTTCGTGGGCGACGCGTGCAAGGCGATCGCGTCACGGGTGCGCGGCGCTGTCGCTCAGCGGCCCTTCGACGACTTCCACAAGCACTCGGCCAAGATCATCCGGCAGTCGGTGTTCGGCGCCGACGAGGCGGGCAAGGTGCGCGACCGGTTCGTGTTCCCACAGAACAACCTGGTCATCACCTCAATCGACATCCAGAGCGTGGAGCCGGTGGACCAGCGTACCCGCGACTCGCTGCAGAAGAGCGTCCAGCTTGCCATCGAGATCACCACCAACGCGCAGGAGGCGGCCGCCAAACACGAGGCCGAGCGCAGCGAGCAGGAGGCGCGCGGCCGCCTTGAGCGTCAGAAGATCAAGGATGAGGCAGCGGCCGAGCTGGCGCGCAAGGAGCTGGTGGAGCTGCAGACGGCCTGCGCCGCCATCGAGAGCACCGGCCAGGCAAAGGCGGAGGCGCAGAGCCGCGCCGAGGCGGCTCATATCGAGGGCGAGGCGGCCGTGGAGCAGGCCGGCCTGAAGGCGCGCGCCGCCAACATCGAGGCCGAGTCAGATCTGGCGCGACTCCGCTCGGCGCGCGAGTCCGAGCTCAAGTACACCGAGGAGAGCAACCAGCTGGAGATCGCGCGCTCCAAGGACATGGCCAGCATCGAGATCGAGAAGTTCGGTCAGATGGTGTCTTCGATGGGGGCAGATACGCTGAAGGCGATGGCCACGGCCGGCGGCGACCATCAGGTGCGGATGCTGCAGAGTCTCGGCCTGCAGTCGACGCTCATTACTGACGGCCGCACGCCCATCAGCCTGCTGAACACGGCGATGGGGTTGGTGGGACTGACCCCGCCGCAGCCGGCCGGCCCGTCCGGCCCGCCCGGCCCGCCCGGCCCGCGCGGCCCGCGCTGCCCCCCGACCTACTGAGTCTAGACTCAGTCTTGCC
>JAXIVJ010006826.1:5000-7500 GCA_036785665.1 Chirona hameri
CGCACACACACCACGCACACACACCACGCACACACACCACGCACAACACACGCACACACACCACGCACACACACCACGCACACACACACCACGCACACACACCACGCACACACCACGCACACACACCAGCACACACACCACGCACACACACCACGCACACACACCACGCACACACACCACGCACGCACACACCACGCACACACACCACGCACACACACCACGCACACACACCACGCACACACACCACGCACACACACCACGCACACACACCACGCACACACACCACGCACACACACACGCACACACACCACGCACACACACCACGCACACACCACGCACACACACACGCACACACACCACGCACACACACCACGCACACACACCACGCACACACACCACGCACACACACCACCACACACACCACGCACACACCCACGCACACACACCACGCACACACACAACCACGCACACCACCACACCCACGCACACACACCACGCACACACACCACGCACACACACCACGCACACACACCACGCACACACACCACGCACACACACCACAGCACACACACCACGCACACACACCACGCACACACACCACGCACACACCACCACGCACACACACCACGCACACACACCACGCACACACACACGCACACACACCACGCACACACACCACGCACACACACCACGCACACACACCACGCACACACACCACGCACACACACACGCACACACACCACGCCAACACACACCACGCACACACACCACGCACACACACCACGCACACACACCACGCACACACACCACGCACACACACCACGCACACACACCACGCACACACACCACGCACACACCACCCGCACACACACCACGCACACACACCACGCACACACACCACGCACACACACCACGCACACACACCACGCACACACACCACGCACACACACCACGCACACACACAACGACACACACACGCACACACACGCACGCACGACACACGCACACACACACACACACACACACGCACACACACGCACACACACGCACCACACCACACACACGCACACACACGCACGCACACGCACGCACACGCACGCACACGCACACACACGCACACACACGCCACACACACGCACACACACGCACACACACGCACACACACGCACACTACACGCACACACACACACACGCACACACACGCACACACACGCACACACACGCACACACACGCAACACACACGCACACACACGCACACACAGCCACGCACGCACACGCACGCACACGCACGCACACGCACGCACACACACGCACACACACGCACACACACGCACACACACGCACACGCACGCACACGCACACACACGCACACACACGCACACAGCCACAGCCACGGCCCTCATGCACACTCATACACACTCATACACACTCATACACACTCATACACACTCATACAAACTCATACACTCTCATACACACTCATAACACTCATACACAGGCCACGCCACACTCATACACACTCATACACACTCATACACACTCATACACACTCATACACACTACACTACACACTCATACACACTCTAACACACTCATACACACTCATACACACTCATACACACTCATACACACTCATACACACTCATACACACTCATACATCTACTCATACAGCTCTCATACACACTCATACGACACTCATACACACTCATACACACTCAAACACACTCATACACAACTCTTACAGCACTCGATGTACACAGCTCATACAGATCATACTCATAACTCATACACTAATCATAGCACACTCATGAACTGTACACTCATACACACTCATACCATACACACATACACACTCAACACATCATACAACTCAACACATTCATACACACTCATACACACTCATACACACTCATACACACTCATACACACTCATACACACTCATAGCACGACTCATACGACACTTCATACACACTCATACACACTCATACACACTCATACACTCGATACATACTCAGACACTCATACACAGCTCATACAGCAATCATACTCACTTCATACACACTCATACACTACTCATACCACTCATACGACACTCATACACACTCATAAGCACTGAATATAGCATACTAATACTCATACACACTCATACACAGCTCATACACACTCATACACACTCATACACACTCATACACACTCATACACACTCATACAGCACTCATACACACTCATACAACTCATACACACTCATACACACTCATACACACTCATACGACTATACTCATACACACTGAATTACACACTGCATACACACTCATACACACTCATACACACTCATCACACACTCATACATCACTCATACACACTCATACGACACTCATACAAACTCATACACATCTCATAGCTAAACTCATACACTACTCATACACACTCATACAACACTCAGACTCACTCATACACACTCATACACACTCATACACACTCATACACACTCATACAC
>JAXIVJ010006826.1:22500-64366 GCA_036785665.1 Chirona hameri
TTATCGGTAAGTCCTACACTGGATCACACAGTGATTATGCAATTCAACACTTACGGGACTCTTTATTACTACACACTGTTCGTTCAGGTTTTGTGGTTTTCTTATCTCTGGCCTGTAGCGTTGATAATTTGGTGGTGGCGTTTTGGCATGAAAATTCATAAAAATATAGAATTTTATGGGAAAAACTAGGTAACTGCTGCTGTTGTTGGAACAAAACAATTTTTCTTCTTCTTTCAAATATTGCTTATTTTGCTGGGAATATGCCATGAGTGAGGTGTTTTGTATAGTATAAAAGAGATGATTGGCTCTGCCTCAGCCGGTCCTGCAGAAAATACGTGGTGGCAATACCGCGCACTTTGAAATGTCCTTACGTGCAGAAGAGGTCCTTTCCAGAAAAATGTGGCTACCGTGGCACTTCTGCCACCTTTTTAGTACTGCCATATTTTAAGTACGTTGTACTATGTAACTCAATTATTCTGGGAAAACAAAACGTATAATCCCTTTAAAGGCATGCTCAAAACGCATGTGCATGAACACAATCCTATTACTGTCTTCCCGCTACTTATTTTGTATTATTCTTTTTCTTCTCGCTACAACGTTATGCATGTTTGAGAACATGATCCAAAATCGGAGGAATGCCTAGAATAAAAGTCATATGCTTTAGCATTTTAGTTTTCTTCGCATTCCGGATATTTAATTATAGGGGGCTTAAGTTGGCAGCTAGCTGCAGCTAGCTTTTCAGTTCCGTCTGTTTGTACAAGGTTTTTTTGGTGTCTAGCGCGAAAACCGTGTGCGGCACTCGCACCACATTTTCGAGATGTGTAGACATGTTAGGCGGATTTGTGCTTTTGACTTCAAGGGTGCAAAGTGCACGTGGCACGAGCCGCGAGGCACCTCCGACATCGGGATCTCTGGTGCATGCAGGCAGGTACCACGTTTCGACGCAGCTGCATCACACTTTGTGAACAGATAGACACTATAGGAGGGTAAGTGCTTTTTGTGGTGGCAGCGCTGTGGGCCGCATATGGCGCAAGCACGGTCATCGAAACAATTTTAGGGGACCTCTGCCTGGGAGATTCGTGTCCGAGAACGGTACGAGCTACGGGTACCAAAACCGGTGTGTGAAAAGGAAATGAAACCTGCTTCAATCATTTGTCAGTTGTCACCTTCATGGTTCCCACCCAATCGATACGCGCGTGAGCACGTGACAAGGACAGCAGGGGTGTAAATTGGCACCCTCGTGGGTACCTGTGGCTAGGAGCTTCGTTTTCAAGAACGGTGCGAGCTATGGGTGCCAAAAACGGTGTGTGGATAGGAAATGCAACTAGCTTTCACTATTTGGCACTCTCATGGCTTCCATCCAACCGATAACCGTGCGAGCACGTGGCAGGTGCAAATGGGGTGTAAATTGACTCCTGATGTTTCGTGGACAATGTCTCCCAAAGTATCGGCTAGGTTGACTTGCAATTTGCTGTATGGCTTAATGCATGGGTATTAGCAACATTGCACGCAATAAATAATGTGTCTGTTTGCACGTGCGCACGTTTGACTTCCGTGTTTCGGGAACATCTCGGGAACTGCTGGAGCAATCGATCCGAAATTTTGTGAGCACACAAATGTACGAGTTTGGGACGGTTCGCATGAATCACAATCGAAGTCGGTCGGCACGTGTGCACATGGGTGGCCTCCGATTTTGGAACTCTGCCAACTACGGATAGCTGGCGGACCTCCAGTTAATAATCTGATTTTTTTTCCAGGTGATGCTACTGAGGCCTCTGCAAAACCTGGCACGTGACTACTGTGACTATGATGTGGTGATGTCTGGTGGTGGTGTTACCTGGTTGTGGGCCAAAAGCTTGGGTTGTCGCTTGGGTTGTCACTTGGGTTGCCCCCAGAAAAGAAACTACATTTAATTTAGCTAATTGTTTAAAGCTGCTGCGAGGAACATGATTCTTGTTAAGAATATCATTTGACTTATCCTCATATCTAAGAAAAATCGAAAAGCCTATAAATTACTTTTTATGTATTTATATACATTCCATTTTAGTTGATTTCGTGGATTACTTAGAACGGGCACCGGAGCCTTATATGTCCTTGAATTTTATCTGCAAAATGGTTTTGCATGAAGGTTCTTCAAATTGCCGAAATTCTCGTCTACATCGATCGGTAATATTTTTGCATGTTGTGGCCTCGGGCGCTGTTCATTCTACTTTATTATATATTTTATGTTTGCTTATCTAGATGTGGACTCAAAACTTTGGGTTTCATCTTCAATCATTTATTTCCCGGCAGGCATGGTGTTTCAACTGAACGTTCGTCTGGATTGTGGGCCTGGAAAGTAAAAAGCCTTCAGCTTCAGACTACGTGTTCAAGTTATGTTTATCTGTCCGAAACTGAAGCTCACCGATTACATTAGAACTGCCATTTCGGAGCTCACATGAGTTTTTCAGCGCTCATTTGTCGATTTTGAGGATCGTTAGTGACCTTGAACAGTCTTTTTACTCGCTTGATTCATGTTCCACAAGAGAATAAAATTTTATTTTTTTCTTTTTGTCGTGCTGATGCTCCTACTCGTAAAGTTATGTCTGACTTCTGAAATAATAATTTAGTCACTAAAACAACAGAGCACTATCAGGCACACCTAATCCTGGTCATTGCTATTTTATAATTCATTTTAAGTTCAACCCTCCATTCAGACAACAATGTGGTATACATGTTTATGTATCATTTCATACTTGTCCTTACCGAAGAACAGATGACTAGCTGATCATCCCCCTCTAACCCCAGGCGCTTCATGGTGATGGTGATTACAATAATCCCTCGTGCTTGTGTGCCTCTGGGTGCACTGCTGTCGCCTTTCGCTACGTTCCTGTACTGCGGCCCGCCGCGTTATCCGCGCTGGGCGTGGACCGCGCTGAGGGTGTTCGTCTCTGCTTGTTGGCTTTGGGGCTCGTCTGTCCTGTATGTGATGTCGCTCAGTGAACTGTCGTGGAGGGTCGCTTATTAACCTGGTCTTCTCTGTGGTGTGTCGCTGCTCTTCTTTAGCTGCCAAAACGTATGCTGATGTTTGTTTTGTTACTAGTTCATAGGTATTTCTCCAGGTTTGTATCATTTGTATTGTATTGACGACTGACGAGTGTGTTTTTACATACTTGGAAGATCCTTGATTGTACGACCAAGAACGTACTTTGCGGTCTACAATTTTAATTTGACCGCGCAGCGAGTTGCATCTGCCGACAGACCCGCATGCTAGCGGACAGTCGCATGTCTGCTATGCATACATTCCCAAGAGGTTAAACGGTACTACCAACCCCCCAAATAGTATTGCTGTATGCTTTAAAAAGCTACCTACCCTACCCGGATGACTGCGGCTGCCTTGTTTGCTGCCATCTGATGACGCCCTGTACCCGGCCGACGCTGCCGAGCTGTGTCCGTTGGCTGGGAGCATCGGGTCAGTCTCGACCGCTCTCGCGCGCGGGGTCGATGACATAATATGACCCCTCAGCCTCCTTCCGCCGTATTGACACGGGCACGGTCAATGCACACTGTGCACACGCGATGCATAAATGCGGCGGGGATCAAGGAGAGTGGGACGCTCGTGACTTCCGCGGCCATACCCGCCGGCCAATGAATGCGTGACCCGGATAAACTCTCACATCTATTGTAATGGGCGCCATATAACCACAAGAGTTGTGGCGCCCTAAAACCCCAATCCACCACCACCACCGACTCTCACATGGCACTTGGACACAGGAAAATCACACAGTGTTGGCTGGACAATGGACATGTCGTCACTTAGGTCCGGCTCAACATTGAGTTACCTGGGTCCAAAAGGTTCTGATTTTTCATGACATTGATTTAGCTTATATATTTTGTTTAATACACGAACCTCTTGCTGGATGAATTTTTGGAACCAGAACCAAAGTTGGGTTTCTCTATATTGGCTTGATGCAGGATACACATTTACAATAGACTGCAATTGACGAATTGAAGGTACACGCCATAAAATGGCTAAAAGATACTGCAAACTGTGTTCTGGAATTCGACAAATATATAAATGAGATGAGACAATATGCTATGCTATGATGGGATATGAAATATATAAGCTGCGAAATATGTGCCGTAACAAACGTGGTGCGATAAAAAGCAAGCATTTATTTATGGATTGTAAGCGGGCTTGAGTTTGCCAGACGTGATCATTCGGGTTTGGTTCTATTTAACGCTCCAGTCCCTTGCATACCGCTACTGCAGAAGGGGCTGAAAGGTTGATGGGGCGACTGAAACCGCAGCATTGCCGGTAGCCAGCGGAGTACCAACACTATGGGAATATGTCATAACTCAGCTGACCTGCGGCACAAACAACCTCCCGTATGCGCGCTCGAAAGGTTGACCGAATTTCCAGAACGCCAACGATGCTCAGGACCCCTCCTTAATCAGAGCTTGTTGCGAGGACCCTGACTGCCACCATCCGATTACGTTAGTCTTGTTCTCCGGCAAAATTTGGAGCCATACGCTTATATACAAGTTAACTACCCATAACGGAACACCTATGTATAGCGGAATCTTGTTTTCTGAGCTGTTTCGGGGCTGTCTTCTGGGTCACTGGAAACCTCTCTCCGACCCAACAGTCCAAAGGCGGGCCACCACACATGCGTTAGTGGTAGCAGCGCGACAGACAGTCAGTCGTCCTTGGGCCGTGGTCCTTATCGGACGCAGGTGGGGAGGGTCTCAGGCGGACAGTCACGTCCTACGTCATCACTTGTCCCTCATTGGCTTCTGGTGGTACCTACTTGCAGTTATAGGTATAGCTGTTGACAGATGCTAACTAAATCATGATAACTCGTGTTAAAATTGTGTTGCAAAAAATATAGCCTAAACGAATGGCTCAACCAGTCACAACTCTCAAACGAATCGTCCCTTATTGTTTCCTTTTTCTCATGCGCTTTGTTTCCTGAAAACGGGCAACGTTTTTTTCGAGAGAGAAAAATCGTGTTTATTTACTTAGTCAAGCGTCGTTTTGATTGCCTCTTGGTTTGCATATGAACCCAAGTTACGATATTCGCATTTTCCTGATAAATGAACATATTACCAACAGCTTATGAACTGATCTATTCATGAACAAGCAACGTCAAAAGTTGTTCACCAGATGTCAAAATCCAACAAAGCTATTTAAAATTCACAGAAAATGAGTATCCCATTGGAACTTGGGTTTTGTATATCGGCCCCTTCGAGGGTTCTTCTTGGAGCGTGCACGTTATGATATAGTTAGAATTGAACCCTGAACCTTGGAAACGCTTCCTGGCCGTCCATTGAATATACAAAGCGTGATAAGCGGAGAAAGTTGCATCATGCAATTCCTTTTGAATTGTTCACTTCCATTTTTCAATTAACTTCATGCTTTATTATTTACATTTTTCAAATTGAACAAAACCTGTAGTAAGGTGATAAATAAATAATAAATACAAATTCACTAAAATATTGATCAATATCGGCATTTCAACCCCAGGTTCGGCCTCTCACCTTAATCCACATCAGGTGTGGTGGCACAAAAGACCTGAGGGGCCGGCGGCGCGCAGCGCTCCGAGCCTCTGCCCGTGACCTAGGCATAAGAATCTGCACCGGAAGGTCAGGTCCGCCGTCGCGCGGCCGTGACACCGTGGAGGGATCGATCGGTGCATACAGGCGGTCTTTTAACCAATATAATCAGTCGAGTCAGTTCCCCCTGCCCCCCCCCCCCCCGTCGTGCGGTCAACACTGCGGAATGGAATGGGCGCCATATAGCCTTGTAGCTGTGGTGCCCTTAAACCCAATCATCATCATCATCATCATCATCAACTCTGCGGACCCTCATATCGATCAGTGTCTGCGGTAGGGGTGGCCTATAAAATGCACTTTTCCGAAGAAAAAACGCTCAGAACCTGTTCCACGGACCTTAAAAACAGACTTGACACACCGCTTTTGGTCCTCCTTTCCAAAAAAAAACCTATCACCTCGAAAAAACGAAACCTTGCAAAAATGCATTAATAGCAATGGCAGGACGCCACAAGTGGTCGTTCGCCCCCCTCTATTTATTCTCAATAACTTCCGATCCGCTTCAGTGTCATCGATCAAGTTTGGTAGGCTGGTAGAGCGATTCATTTGAAACATTTTGACACCAGAAAAAGTTCCAGGTCAGGTCAGGTCAGGTCACCGAGTTATGATGTCACAACGAAAATTCTGCGCAACGGTTTTTGAGCTGATGGATGCCCTCGTGCTACTGTATTCATTATTATCATCACTTGGCGTTAGCAATGGATCATGACGGTCATCAGTGGTGGATCTAGAGGGGGAAGGGGCATGCCCCCCCCTGTGTCTCGAAGGGGCCCAATATCCCGAGGGGCCCCATAGCCGATCGAAGTGACTCGAAACGAATTTCACCCCGTTTTCAAACAAATCGCAAGTAAGTTTGCCCACTCTGACCTCCAGAGGGCCCATTCTGGCCTCCAGAGAGCCCACTCTGGTCTCCGTAGGGGCCACTTCAGCCTCCAGAGGACCCACTAACCGCCAGAGGGCCCATTCTGACTTGAAGAGGGCCCATTCTGGTTTGTAGAGGCCCAATGCATGTGAAAGGCATATTTGTAACTAAAAGGGTCCATTCTAGCCTACATTTGTCTTCAAGGTCAAAAAGGCCCACCAAGGCTTGAGGGGACCCACTAAGGCCTGGGGGCCCACTTTGCAACGCGGTCTCCTCCTTGACCGAATCCTGGATCCGCCACTGACGGTCATAATATAGCTGCTTTGAGCCAGATACAACATGGCTCAGGAAGTCAGAATGGGCCCTCAGGTCAAAACTGGCCCACTGGATGCCAGAGTGGGTCCTCTGGAAGGCAAATGGTGGCCCTCTGAAAAGCACAGAGGGGCCATCTGGAAGCCAGATCGGCCCTTTAAAAGGCAGAGGGGCCCTCTGGAAACCAGATGGGCCTCTGTAGGCCAGAGCGGGCCTCATGGAGGCCAGATGGGTTCTCTGGAACCTAGGGAGCCTTTGGCTGGTCTGGGAGTGCCCAGACTCTGACGCGACTGGACGCGTTTATCACCTGGGTAAGTAATCCATTTACAGACGGTGTATGAGCAATGCGAGTTACATTAGCTGTCACTGCGACGTCGGTTCTGTCTCTGATAAACTTGTGCCGCTGATTCGACGTGTTTAACGGGATTATACGGGTTTCCGTCCTGAAAGTAAATGCACTCTTTTGCAGTTGTACGAGCTTTAAACACGGTTAAGACATATAACAGGGACCTCAATGCTCATTTAGTCCATTATTTCAGAAATTATCAGCGTTAAAACTTGGGCGTTTTTCGAGACTAGTATCAGATAACGAGTACTTGATCGGCACTACTGTCCACCACTTTTATCTTAAGATCAATTTTAGAGTTTTGAATTATCTGCAAGTTTTTGACATACACTGGATCACACAATTATTATGCAATTCAAAACTGACGGGACTTTGTATTACTACACACTGTTCGTTGAGGTTTTGTTTTTTTGTGGTTTTCTTTTCTCTGGCCTTTAGCGTTGAGAATTTGGTGGTGGCGTATTAATTTTTTGGCATGAAAATTCATGAAAAGTATAGAATTTTATGGGAAAACTAGGTAACTGCTGCTGTCGTTGGAACAAAACAAGTTTATTTTCTTTCAAATATTGCTTATTTTACCGGAAATATGCCATACGTCAGGTGTTTTTATTAGCATAAAAGAGATGACTGGCTCTGCCTCAGCCGGTCCTGCAGAAAATACGCGGTGGCATCACCGCGCACTTTGGAATGTCCTTACGTGCAGAAGAGGTAATTTCCAGAAAAATGTGGCTACCGTGGGACTTGTACCACCTTTATAAGTACGTTTTACTATGTAACTCAATTATTCTGGGGAAAAAAACGTATAATCCCTTTAACGTGAAATCCCTGTCTATATTACCTTATTTGGATGAATCGATCAAACCCATAACTAGTTCAGCCCGTAAAAGGTTCCAAGGGCGCAGCAACCTGCAACAGATGTATACTTTCGAGTCAGCTGATGATTAAGTGTAACAGTTAAATTAACTTTCTTATTATATTATGCGTCTCCCAGCCGTCTGTTAAAAATACACCTAAGTCAACAGTTCGCGATTTACAACGACATTACATCCGACGCCTTCCCTATGTTAACATCATGGTACAACTGTAATGTTAGATGTCCTGTATATTGACAGTTCAAGTGGTAACTTAACTCTCGCCCTACTTGGTGGGGGGGGGGGGGGCTGACAGCCCCCCCCCTGAGGTTTTTCTTGAATAACTTTTGACACATGGGGTGCATCTTGCTGAAATTTTTGGTAGCTGAGTTTACAACAATTATACGTAGGCTGTAAAAATTTATTTGAAATTGGCCAAGTATTTTGGGAGAAAATAATGTTTTGATGACGTCAGGTTGGTACAAAAATGAGAAATATTTGAAAAATCGTAGAAAACAGAGTTTTAAAGCAAATTGCAAACTCAATTCACCAAAGATACAAAATGACATTCTCTTTAAAATGGCAATCTCGGATTTTCAAAATTTTGGATTTTTGACTCCTAAAATGCAAAACAAAAACTGTTTTTTTTTAATCCCCACAAAATCATAACTTTCGAAGATATTAGAAAAACCGGAATATATGTGGAGAACTGAGTATGGACCATACTTATACCAAATTTCAAAGTAATATCTCCATTATTGACTGAGTGATGGCTTCCGAAGTGTAAGAAACTGATTACGTCATTTTTTAATAACTTTTTTGACATTTTTGGACAAGATACGAACAAATAATTACTTTTTTGTATTTCTGAGCCAAAACTGGTCTAGGAACATGCCTTTTTATTTACATTTATAAATTTCTAATTTTTAGGTTTTCTGAAGAGCAAAATCGCTGTTCTGGACGTGGTAAATCCGAGGTCATTCACTTGACCAGGAAGGTCACCCGTTGACCTGAAACCTAAAAGTTGCATACTGTTAGATTCCTCTCATGGCAGGCAACATGCTGGTTCTTACCGCATTGCTCTAAGTTGCTTGGTTTGGAAGTTAACAGGGGGGCCTGTCAGGCCCTCCCCCCGTAGGGCGAAGGTGAAAAAGCTCCCGTAGGGCGAGGGTTAAGCCTTATTATTAGCCAACTATAAACAGCGTTAAATTATTTGAATCTATTCTGACGATGGTGCACTGTCGACAATATTGAAGTTTTAGAGTGATATTTCGGAGACTACTAGCTGATGCTTATTGTGAAATGTGTCATTTTTTTTATATATTCACGTTATCGATCTGGTTGCGATTATTTTTGGACGTTTCCCGTGTAGGAAATTACCTAAGGGTCATATAATTTACGTCACCGATAGAGAACTGGTAAAGCGGTTAGTACTCAGTCATAGTTGGAGAAACGTCGTTGATATTGATTTCGTAATAAGATAGCCAGAAGGACACTACCATTCTCCCAGCAACTAGACGAGTAACGTGTGGCGGCAGATAGCAGGAAATACAGGCTCCAGCAGAGAGAAGTAAGATAGATTTACTATGGCTGATAATACTCAGTCAGGGCCGGACAGAGCTTAAATAAGTATTGGAGCTTTTAGAAGAGGCATGACGGCTTGTGTGCCCGATCCCCGTATCGAAAGTCAATCAGCTTGGTGACACAGGTAATTGAAGTGCTCTTGGAAAATTATGATCAGACCGATTGATGGATAGGGAGGTTGCAAATAGTTAAGTTCAAGACTGCGGGTGCGAAATACCCAGAGGATGATAGGTTCGCGCAGAGAAAGGAGGGCGAGGGAGGAGAGATAAGAGGAAGGAGGAGGCCGGACGTGTCTCAGAAGTCACTAGGTTAGACGGGAAGATCTCCTAGAGATTCCCGGGCACCCGCAGTCGGTATATAGGCAAGGACATACGCATAACCCGCCATCGGTACCGGCCGATGATAATTGTTGGTCTGGTTAAGGTTTGGTCCGGCGGAGCCCCGATAGGCCGGGACAGGAGGCGCAGGTCCGGCGGAGCCCCGATAGGGCCGGACAGTAGGTGTATGTCCGGCGGGGTCCCGATAGGGCCGGGACAGGGGGCGCAGGTCCGGCGGAGCCCCGATAGGGCCGGGACAGAGAGCGCAGGTCCGGCGGAACCCCGATAGGGCCGGGACAGGAGGCGCAGGTCCGGCGGAGCCCCGATAGGCCGGGACAGAGAGCGCAGGTCCGGCGGAGCCCCGATAGGTCCGGGACAGAGGGCGCAGGTCCGGCGGAGCCCCGATAGGGCCGGGACAGGGGGCGCAGGTCCGGCGGAGCCCCGATAGGGCCGGGACAGGAGGCGCAGGTCCGGCGGAGCCCCGATAGGGCCGGGACAGGGGGCGCAGGTCCGGCGGAGCCCCGATAGGGCCGGGACAGGGGGCGCAGGTCCGGCGGAGCCCCGATAGGGCCGGGACAGGAGGCGCAGGTCCGGCGGAGCCCCGATAGGGCCGGGGACATGGGGCGCAGGTCCGGCAGAGCCCCGATAGGGCCGGGACAGGGGGCGCAGGTCCGGCGGAGCCCCGATAGGGCCGGGACAGTAGGTGTATGTCCGGCGGAGCCCCGATAGGGCCGGGACAGAGGGCGCAGGTCCGGCGGAGCCCCGATAGGGCCGGGACAGAGTAGGCAGGTCCGGCGGAGCCACGATAGGGCCGGGACAGAGGGCGCAGGTCCGGCGGAGCCCGATAGGGCCGGGACAGTAGGTGTATGTCCGGCGGAGCCCCGATAGGACCGGGACAGTAGGTGTATGTCCGGCGGAACCCCGATAGGGCCGGGACAGAGTAGGCAGGTCCGGCGGAGCCACGATAGGGCCGGGACAGAGGGCGCAGGTCCGGCGGAGCCCCGATAGGCCGGGACAGTAGGTGTATGTCCGGCGGAGCCCCGATAGGGCCGGGACAGTAGGTGTATGTCCGGCGGAACCTCGATAGGGCCGGGACAGAGTAGGCAGGTCCGGCGGAGCCCCGATAGGGCCGGGACAGTAGGCGTATGTCCGGCGGAGCCCCGATAGGGCCGGGACAGTAGGTGTATGTCCGGCGGAGCCCCGATAGGGCCGGGACAGTAGGTGTATGTCCGGCGGAACCTCGATAGGGCCGGGACAGAGTAGGCAGGTCCGGCGGAGCCCCGATAGGGCCGGGACAGTAGGCGTATGTCCGGCGGAGCCCCGATAGGGCCGGGACAGTAGGTGTATGTCCGGCGGAACCTCGATAGGGCCGGGACAGAGTAGGCAGGTCCGGCGGAGCCCCGATAGGGCCGGGACAGTAGGTGTATGTCCGGCGGAACCTCGATAGGGCCGGGACAGAGTAGGCAGGTCCGGCGGAGCCCCGATAGGGCCGGGACAGTAGGCGTATGTCCGGCGGAGCCCCGATAGGGCCGGGACAGTAGGTGTATGTCCGGCGGAGCCCCGATAGGGCCGGGACAGTAGGTGTATGTCCGGCGGAACCTCGATAGGGCCGGGACAGAGTAGGCAGGTCCGGCGGAGCCCCGATAGGGCCGGGACAGTAGGCGTATGTCCGGCGGAGCCCCGATAGGGCCGGGACAGTAGGTGTATGTCCGGCGGAACCTCGATAGGGCCGGGACAGAGTAGGCAGGTCCGGCGGAGCCCCGATAGGGCCGGGACAGTAGGCGTATGTCCGGCGGAGCCCCGATAGGGCCGGGACAGTAGGTGTATGTCCGGCGGAGCCCCGATAGGGCCGGGACAGTAGGTGTATGTCCGGCGGAACCTCGATAGGGCCGGGACAGAGTAGGCAGGTCCGGCGGAGCCCCGATAGGGCCGGGACAGTAGGTGTATGTCTGGCGGAGCCCCGATGGGACCGGGACAGTAGGTGTATGTCCGGCGGAACCTCGATAGGGCCGGAGAGAGTAGGCAGGTCCGGCGGAGCCCCGATAGGGTCGGGACAGTAGGTGTATGACCGGAGGAGCCCCGATAGGGCCGGGACAGGGGGCGCAGGTCCGGCAGAGCCCCGATAGGGCCGGGACAGGGGGCGCAGGTCCGGCGGAGCCCCGATAGGGCCGGGACAGTAGGTGTATGTCCGGCAGAGCCCCGATAGGGCCGGGACAGTAGGTGTATGTCCGGCGGAACCTCGATAGGGCCGGGACAGAGTAGGCAGGTCCGGCGGAGCCCCGATAGGGTCGGGAAGTAGGTGTATGACCGGAGGAGCCCCGATAGGGCCGGGACAGAGTAGGCAAGTCCGGCGGAGACCCGATAGGGCCGGGACAGAGGGCGCAGGTCCGGCGGAGCCCCGATAGGGCCGGGACAGTAGGTATAGGGGCCTCTCCCGGAGAGATAAGATAAGACGGGTGGTGAAGCGTAGTCGGTGCCACTTAAGTCCTATGGATAAACTAGCTCCCTTTTAAAGTAGGAGCCGAACTGTTTGCGTTTAAAAAAAAAACATATTATGGGTGTTCCACGCTGCAAGGCGGTCGTTCAGCAGAGTGCTAAGAGGATTTATTTATGAGAACATTTATCCTACCTGGGAGTCACTCATCCAGCTGGCATCCGGCACTACTGGGAGGGAATTTTTTGGGGCGAACAAATCATTATGGGGCGAATGAAAGCGGAATGTCCGTAGCTGAGTGAGTGGCGGTGAGGATGAATGACCGAAGGATAAATCTTAGGTTAGGGCCCAGTAGGAGTGGTTCGAACTCAGTCAGGACAGCCGGACGGATCATTACTCGAAGGCGAACAAAAATTAGCAGCGCTGGCATACGACAAGTGGGCGATTAGGTTTTGGGAGTTAAGCAGGTGTTAAATGGGGAGGGGTAACTGGACGGATGACCCAACTTACGAATCGACCTAGGATTTTGAAGAAAGATCTGAATCACGAAGGTTGGCAATGGTCACCAGGGCGTCACACCCGACGCTAATCCTACACACCTCCCCGTTGTATCGTCCTCACCCTCATGGGCGAGACCCTGCCTCCCGTCCTGGAGCAGTGAAGTGAGATGTTGTGTAACCAGCCTACATGATGAACGAGAGTAATCAGCCTCTCAAATGTTTAAAGCAAAGCAAGCAAATTTTAAAACCATCAGATGTTTTGTACGCGGAAGGGGATCTTGCTACGCTATGTCTACATCCCTACATCTGTCCTACATCTACGTCACCCATCTACACATCTCTACATCAGTTTCTACATCTCTCATCACTTCTAATGGACCTGGACCTACGAGCCTGTCAGGTCACTGCAGGTCGAGCTGGCAATATACAAGAGGGATCTGCATTTCCCATTACAGCCGGAGGACAGGATACTCCTCTCTTTTCTCTCTTTCCCCTATCCTCCTTTACCCCTATCTCTTCTTCTACCTTCTCCATTCGCCTCACACTACAATATATCCTTCCCCTACCCTCTTTTACCCCTATCTCTTTGCCTACCTTCTACTCCATTCCCCTCACCCTACAATGTATCCTTCCATTGCTATCCCACTCCGCAACGTACCTCTCGCTCCACCCGCAAGAGTGGAGCGGAACACGATGCAGTCTCCTGTCCTCTATCTAACCCTCCCACTCTCCCTACCCTACGACCCCCTGGCATTCCCAAACGCTACAAAAACCAGTGGCAAAAGCCACTATTTGCCATCCATTGCCAACCCTGTTTGCAGCACGACCTATTTTGGGGCGTACAAATTGACAATGTTGGTGGCGTGCCTTCGACTTGGAATGGTTTACTGCCCATAACGTTTACGGATTCATGCACGTACCCGGTCAAAGTACATACTGGTTACACCTCAGCCCGAGCGCTTCGGCGCCGCATAAGTATATCCGGCAGCGGCAGATGTTTGACCGATAGCGGTACTGCTTCGGGGTGAAACGTGCTTTAGAGCGTGAGTTGATGTTTGTAATTTGTATGTCTGCGTGTAATGTGTACTCACTTGACCCACATTGGCTTATCTCACACCACTGGGTCTGCAATAGGCGTACATTATATGACATGAACTTATAACACGTTTAGCCCGCGCATTGCCGGGGGTTCGCGCCAACCACGAACTGCGGGGGGGGGGGGTAGGTAGGTAGGTAGGTAGGTAGGTAGGTAGGTAGGTAGGTAGGTAGGTAGGTAGGTAGGTAGGTAGGTAGGTAGGTAGGTAGGTAGGTAGGTAGGTAGGTAGGTAGGTAGGTAGGTAGGTATTTCGGTCCCCTAAGATCTCCAAAAACCACGCAACGTAACGACAAGCGGAACACTGCGTTAGATAGCTCGAAACAAGCTCTATCGAAAACATCTGTCTGTGTTTAGGCCTGGTCAATATTGAGGTCACCAAAGGTCAAATTTCGGCTATACATATATGAGTGTCCTTAATAAAACCGTCTATATCTGGATAACTAAAAGAGCTAAAACGAGCTCGGAAAAAAACGTCCGAAAGAAAATGGAATTATATGTCACTGAGGTTTCATCAGAATTAACCTAAGGTCAATAGTTAGGTCAGCAGAAGCCATTGAATTTGAAACATTCTAAAAATCGCCTAATTGTTTTTAAGGAATAACTTTTGATAGTTGTTTTGTTTTGACTCTGTAATGCTTCTAAGCATTATAGAGTAAAACAGTTTTCGCCAATGTTTTTGTCTCGTCGAGATGCATCAAATGATATACCTATTGGGTGACCTAGTTATGTCATATCCAGAAATTGGCCTGACCTGAGGTCAGGTCAATGTCAACTTTTTTCCTATGGATTTATACGTGTTTTTATTTTTATCCGTTGACTTGTAATGGGGAGGTCACGAAATCGACCTGACCTTATGTCACCGATATTGAAAATTCGAGATATACGAATTGTATGTAGGTACTTATGACCTGATAACATCCTGTGAGTTTCAAACCGTTTGGTCAATCACTTTGACTATGGCACGACCGTAAACTTTTTTGAAATTGGGGTCACTTGACTTGACCTGGTGACCTGACCCGAGATGACCCGAGACAACAAATTTCACACCATGTGGGTAATTGATTCCCAAACAACTGTGCCAAATTTGGCGGCGCTGTTCGCCGCCCTGCTTCTGATATTCATGAAAAACCTCAGGGTGTGGGGGAATCACCCCCCCCCCCCCCCCTGCAGTGCGCGTGTTAAATATTTATCATGATTATAGCACGAATCAGGGTACGAACCCTTGTCGATTCGACGATTCACCTTGCCAGAACGGGAGTGGAATTAGGCGTACTCGCTTACCGATTAGGTATACTACGGGGAAAGACCATTACTAACTAAGCAAACAGTGTTGTGATGTCACTAGCATGGGCGGAGAATGCGGTATGGCAGGTATGGCCATGGCCACACCATCTTAAAAGTTGGTGTGGCAGTGCCACACCAACTTCCTGACTTGATTTTTACTTTTGAATGTGACATTTTGAGTTATTGGTAAAAAAATGTAAAAATAGCCTAATGCAAGCCTGGCAACCAAATTTATCAAACAATTAAACACACATTGTTATAGGCAAAATGTATATTGACGCCTTAAGGTAAGTACTTATATTAAAATTGCAATTCAATATTGGGAGTTAGTTTTGCACACTAAACATGGAGCAAGTAACTTAATACAAGCCTGGCAAAACAATATCAAGCAACAAAGCACATGACGACAAAAGGATTTCCTAAATATAGAAATAGATCACAGAACATAACAAATCGAATTAAAAATTCACAGCTAGTAACAAAATGTATCTACCATCCCAACAATATTATCAGTTTCATTCAAGAAGCCTTCAAACTCTTACTCATATACCAAGGTATCAATTTATATTAGGCACAAAGTTATTTCCCAAAGCCTCAAATTGATAAATAAAACAATCATATTCAAGCAAAGCATTACATAAATATCCCCTAAGTTCATAAGTTACCCATACATTTTACAATAATACATACATTTTGACATATAATATAAAATAATGCATATTTGTGTGCATCTTAGTCCCTCCAATCTTAGATGTAGTGGTTTACACGTACCAATAGCAATGCAATATTTCGTCTTTCTTGCGCCAAGAGAAGTGCATTCTAATACTATCAAGTACTATAGAAATAGTTGTTTTTTTTAGAAAACAAAGGCGAGAATTTGTGCGGGGAATAAAGGAAAACGGAAAAATAATCAAGTTTCTCATTCCAAAGTGTTCCCAAAGTAAACACTATTATATGACCGTGGTAAAAACTAAGGTTCTATAACCAGGTAAGGACACGAGCCATTTGACCTTGAACTCGGCGGACCGCCGTATGACGTCACTGCCGGCAGCCGGCTGGAAGCCAGCAGCCGCCGGCCCACTGGCGGATCCAGGGGGGGGGGGCATCAGGGGAACCCCCCCCCCCCCCCCCCCACACACACACACAGGAATCTAGAAGGGGCATTAAATACAAGTATGCCCCCCCCGCGCGTTCCCAATGTATCGTACAATCGTAAAAATTGTCTTTGCAGCAGTCAAAATCCAGCTATACACAGTCAAAAACCGGACAATTTCGCACCGCTTCGCGGCATGACACAACTTTCGCAATTGCTTATGCAAATTTGACAAATGGGAAAGTGAATAATTCCATTAAGTGTTTGACAGAGACTCTACTTGGCGGTCATTGCTGGCACTGGTGGATCCAGGGGGGGGGAGGCATCGGGCAAATGCCCCCCCCCCCCCTCCCACAGGAATCTGGGAGGGGCATTAAATACCAGTATACCCCCCCCCCCCCCTCGCGCGTTCCCTGCACTGAATATGAAAAACAATGAAAAACAAACAATGGAACTTCATGAAAACGGAAGTTTTTTCTCGAGTGATTGCATTGGAAGTTTGTATGTATCCCTTTCTTTCAATGATAGACAAAACAACGCACCTGATGCAATTCAAGCACAAATTCACTTAACCCTTAACACGCTTACCTACGTTTTTGCAACAAATTCCAATGACATTTATGCAGTTTTTGTGGGAGATAATGACGTTATAATGACGTCATGCCATGCCATTTTTGTTGTGGAAAAACGACAAATGTTTGAACAATCGTAGAAAATAGAGGTTTGTAGAAAATTGCAAAACAAAAATGTCAAAAGAAAATAAATGACATTCTCTTCAAAATGGTTATCTCTGATTTTCAAAATTGTGTTTTTGACCCCAAAAATGAAAATAAATAAATTTTTCCGGAAACAAAATTAACACGATACATTTTTGCAAATTTGAAGTGAATTTCTTAAGCTTGAATACCAAAATAAGGTGACCGGCCCAAATCCGCAGCTAAAAAAAATGAGTGTACCTTTTTGCCACAAAAAGATGCCCCCCTTCCCTCCCTCACGGAGAGAGGCTGGATCCGCCAGTGCGCCGGCCACACCAACTTTTGAAACGATTCTCCACCCATGGTCACTAGCCAAAGTGTCGATGGCCTCGCTAAAGCCGGTGTCCACCGCCACCGGTCGACAACGGAAAGTACAAAGTTCAAGCCGCGAGCCTCAGTTTGAGGCTCGCCTAAAAATACAAATCACCGTAGTTTCCGTTCGTCCGGTGGCGGCGGGCACTGGGTGCGGTTATACCCCGGATATAGAATCTAGATTTCTGTCGACATTCGTGGCGCAGTTGCTATTCTGATGGTAGGTAAAGGCCACTAAATAAATATGTTTTTTTCCGCTTATACTATTACATACCATTGATGCTACCAAGCCCAAAGACAGTTATTTTCCCTGGTCATGAATTATGCAGGTATTTTTCGATTTAATGTAGGTAACGTGACTTAGCCTTTTCTTACTCTGCTTTGCCATCAATATACAATAACAATTGACCAATATAGCTATCAGGTTTATAACAATATAGTTTTAAGCAAGGGCGGAACTAGACGTTTTTTTTTTGTTGGGGGGGGGGGGGTAGGTTGATCCAGTGGAGTATTTGCAGAGTTGTTGAGAGAAGGGGGTAGCAGGCCGTCAGCCGTCAGCGAAAAGTTGTTGACGGGGGGAGGGGTCCGTCAGCCGTCCGCCACTGCACGTCCGGCGTTTTTTAGGGGGGGATCATGGTTTTAGAACCTTTGGTGGGGATCATGGCCCCTTGTCCCTCCTCCCCCCCCCCTCCCCCCACACGCACACGCACGCACGCACGCACGCACGCACGCACACACACACGTTCGCACACACACACGTTCTAAAACCATGATCCCCCCTCCCTAAAACAACGCTGGACGTTCAGTGGCGGACGGTTGACGACCCGCTCCTCCCCCCCCCCCCCCCCCCCCCCCCGCTCAACAACTCTGAAAATACTCCGCTGGATTAACCCACCTCGTTTTGTGACCTCGTGACCTACTTTTTGCGCCGTGACCTTGCCCTGTTGGAAACTGAAATAAAAATGTTCGTCTGATGACGATGTAAGCTTCATTGAGGTCCTTTCGTATAAAAAAAGAGAAAAAAGTGGGGTTCGACCTGTAAAAATATTTGTGAGTTTTGCAATGCTGACATTACGCTGTTCGGGCACCTGTCCGTCGATTACTTCGCATCTACTTGACATACGCTTTCGAAACAAAGTCCTGAGTGACTCCTGACGACGAAACCTCTCGGTTGGTGCCTGTTACACTGACAACAGGTCGCCATATGACCTGCCAGGCCAATACAACGTAACGTACCCAAACATCGTATTGTGTCAGCACTCAGCATCGCAAGGCTCAAAAGTAGTTTTTACAGGTCGAACCCCACTTTTTATATTTTTTGGTACGAAGGACATCAATGGAACTCAAATCGTCATCAGACGAAAATGTTAATTTAAGTTTCCAACAGGTCAAGGTCACGGCGCAAAATGTAGGTCACGAGGTCACTTAAAACAAAATGAAAATCGAAAATCTGAGACTGCCAAATTGTTCTTCGACTGATCCCGATCCACAAAAAAGTTGATCAAAATCGCTTTTTTAGTCTCGGGAGTCAAAATTAGGCCTGCACGATAAACTTGGGAAATTTTCGGAAGGCCTTATCTTGGAAAATATTTTGGGGGATTTGTTGGTCACCACCAATGAATTCCCCGCGCTTGAAACCCCCCCCCCAAGTGCACAACTTTTCAAGAAAATTAAAAATGGTCGGACGGCAAATTTGAAGAAGACAAAATGGTTGTCTTTCTATGGAAGCCCCAAAAGTAGTTTTTACAGGTCGAACCCCACTTTTTGTATTATTTGTATATGAAAGGACATCAATGAAGCTCAAATCGTCATCAGACGAAAATGTTAATTTCAGTTTCCAACAGGTCAAGGTCACGGCCTAAAAATTAGGTCACGAGATCACGTAAAAAACACGAAAATCCGTGATTGCCAAATCAAGAAAATTATAAATGGTCGGACGGTACCCACCGGTTGTCTTACTGTGGCAAGCCCCAGCGGTGGTGCTGTACTGGGCCCGCCCGAGTCAGAGTCTGGGACGTGACTCATGACTCTTATGTCTGCCGTGTATCCCCACGACATCGGTGTTGTACTCTTGCCCCTTAGTCATACTCTAGAGATGTGTGACTGACTCCTCGCGTGTCCGCTATGCCTCCTCCCAGCGCCGATGTTGTACGGACCCACAAGTCCGAATCTGATGCGTATAACTCCTGACTCGTGCGTCTGCCGCGCGTGTTCTCACATCACCTGCGCCGCACTAGGTCCCCCAGGGCTCTCAGAGTCTGAGTCATGACTCGTGTGTCCGCCGCGTCTCCCCACAGTACCGGTGTTCGACTGGGGCCCGTCCGTGACCAGGAACATGAGCCTCTACGTGCGGCCGTGGCTGAACACCACGCTGCTGCAGCCGCGGGGACACACGGCCGACTCGTGCCGACCCCTGCTGCTCATCGTCGTCATGTCCGCCGTTAGAAGTTTCCAGGTCGGTCAGCGCTGTCCGGTGGAGGATGCAATTCGTGGGAATTGTGCAGTAAAGTGGTGGTGATGTCATGAATTGAAGTCCGTAGGTGCGGCCGTGACAGTGCTAAGTTGCGGTGGTGTGGTGTCTCCATTGCCCAGCCCCGGCACCTGTGGCCATGTAATCATATTATTTCCAAACCATCGGATAAAAACTGATGAGCATGATGATTAATAATATTTAAGCAAGTGCTCGCACCCCTTTTGGCACCCGGTCAAATCTCCCAAAATTCACGGATGGCTTACCTTGCTCGAACTACCGTGTGCAAAACTATTCAAAATTAGCAAATGGAAAGACTATCTACGGACAGAATCTGACCGACCCTGCAAAATTAATTATTAAATTAATCCTTGTATTCGCTTTCCTCGCTTGTCATGCCATGTTCCTACTCGGAAATGCCGTGACATGCCCACACGTGGTGATAGTGCCATACCCGACGTCCACTTGGTGTTGTACCTGCTTCCATTACCCCACGGCTAGATAGGGCCTGCCACACCTTCCGTTCAATCTCGAGTCCCGACGCGTAATCTCCGTGTGAGCTATCGATTCCGGTGGCGTGCACAGCTGCAGTCGGCGACACTGGCCGCTCGCTATCATATTAGGTCAGCACACGTGGAGGGGCGCGACTGGCGCGCGCCGCACGCGACGCATCGGATACCTACTTAGATATGTGGTGATAGGGAACCCAAGGAATCGGGTAGTCGATTCATGTTATTCTATGGACATTAAAGGGAATGTGCCTACTCACATCGCTTAGTTGGGGTTATTGACACTGGTCTATAGAACACAAATTTCTGAATTGAACCATTACTTCATTTCTCCAGATTCACCCTAGTTGCTGAGATATTCAAAGACTCCAGGAATTTGCTTGGGAGCAAAAAGTTATCGGGTAGACTCCAGATGGCTTCCCACTACTAAAAGAACTGCAACTACCGATTACACTGCTAGCATATCGTTATCGCCGGCCAATAGCAATTCGAACAAACAGCTCGTGCGCGCTGATAGCAGCTGCCGAACAACAGAGCCTGGGCGGCCATCATGCTTGCATGCATCATGCGTGTCTTAGGTGCGTCGTTCACGTAACAAATTGTTACCTCTGATTACCTTCACCGTAGTGGGTCGTTTTCGTTTTATCGTTTTTATTTTATCGTTTTTTTATTTTATCGTTTTTTCGATATCGAACCGAAAAATAATCGAAAACAATATAAGTGAAAATTCAACTAAAGGGGCTCCAGATGTTAATTTCATCGTATCCAACCATCACAACAATAGCTACTTATTGTAGATTTTTTTTTTGACAGTTCAAAACAGTAGGCACACTCCCTTTAATATAACAAAGTGTTTGGGTTCTATAAACACATCCAGTCAGTAGGAAATAAATAATGAACGATTCGTTACAAACAGTACAGCCTTTGCCACATGCCATTATGGTAATTCTGAGCTTTGTTTTTGTGTCCCTTCTACACAAGTCGCTTGTGCTGCTTCTCACGCGTTACATATCTGTCGCCAGGCCCGCAGCGCGATCCGGGAGACGTGGGGATCGGCAGTGGTCCTGCCCGACGACGTGCGGCTGCACTTTCTGGCGGGCACCACCCTCAACGGCTCGCTCTCGGACAACCTGACGGCTGAGAACGAGGTGCACGGCGACATCGTCCAGCAGGACTTCGTCGACAGCTACAGCAACCTCACCATCAAGAGCGTCATGATGCTCAAGTGGGCCACCGGCAGCTGCAATCCGACCTTCATACTCAAAGTCGACGAGGACATGTTCATCAACGTGCCGAATCTGGTGTCGTACCTCCGCGAGGACAAGCACGCTACACCAGACCTGATCTTGGGCGGTGTCATCTGCAACGCCGTGCCCGTGTATGACAAGTTCTCCAAGTATTACTCGCCACGCTATATGTTTGCGCGGCCCCGGTTCCCCATGTACGTGTCCGGCACGGGGTACGTGCTGGGCGCGCGCATAGCGGAGCGCGTGTACCGGCAGACATTGAGCACGCCGCTCTATCACCTCGAGGACGTGTTCCTCACGGGTATGGTCGCCAGCCGCCTCGGCGTGCGGCCCACGGACCACGGCGGCTTCAGCTACGTGAAGCGCAAGCTGGACCCGTGTCAGTTCATGCACGTGGTGTCGGCGCACAAGGTGGCTCCGGACGAGCTTCGGCAGGTGTGGCGACAGATGTCGCTCCCAGCGGTGCGGCAGCGCTGTCAAGCCATGCCCGTGCCCAAGCCGCGCGCGCTGATCAAGTGCAAGCACTAATGTGCCGGCCGCCGGTTGGAAGCTCGGACAGGGCGATTTGTTGGCCTTTTCAGACCAGCTGTGATATGCGGCGACGCTTTCGTCGACACGGGCGGCAGTGAGCGGAGTAGGATTCAGAAATTAGCCGAGATTTTGTGCGGACGGTTCGTTAACTGGGGTGATTTTTTTTGTGTGGCCAGGTGGCGAACTTCCCGGTGAAACTGTTTACAAACTGTGGTGATTTTGTGACCGATTCAGAGCGAAGTTCTGTGGGTGCAGCAATGATATCCGAATCGGCTCCGATTTGCCATTTGCTCGTTTTGTTAATAGTCAACATAAACACATGGTGGCATGTATGTGATACTGTCGTAATGGCAATGCTGACGTAGGGAATCAAGATGATATTGCCGATCGTGTAAAATGTGGTTGCTTAAGGCATAATTCGGTAGTTTAACTTTCAACCTTGAATCATGCCACTAAACGTTGTCAGATACTAGCTCTTCTCTTTTCGATCGCCGCCTTACTACGATCTTTTGTTTTCAATCAATCAATCAATCAGTGTATTAAAAACCATCCACGAGGTGGCTATTCTGGTTTCATGTCAGTGTTACAAATAATATACAAAATACGATAAAAACGAGTACACTTCACTACACTACATCGGTAAAATCACTTTCATTTCATTAAAACACAATCACTTAAAATCAAATCACAGTTTTGCCGTTCTAGCGTCCCTACCTCCAACAACATTTCCCCCCCGTTACAATTAAGATAATTGCTTCGTTAGTAGAGCTGCTGAATACACTAACGACTGGTATTCAGCGATATTGGTATTGGTGATATTGGTATTCAGCGATATTCATACGCGACATGCCTTGGACGGGTTAAGACAGTCAACGGGCTTATGTGTGGCCAAGCGCGCATTGCATCGACAGCTTTACGCCCAGCACACAGCGAGTCTGTGGTGCATGTGCAGTGCTTTCTTGTATACTTTTCTGCCAATGCCGATACTGCGTCGATCCACCCTGGTCATGGTGCTATGGCGGTTTTCCATTTTCTAAATTATATTGGAAGCCTGTGTCTGTTTGCTAGTAGTTTACGCGTTTCGCCGTAAGTGTGTGAGATTTGAATGTGCTGGTGCGATACTGCCTTTTTGCCGTCACGGAGACGTGTCGATGCTCCACTGCTGAACTGTGCTGAAAGGAAAGTCAAGAAGAGCGGTTTGGATCTTTGCAGAAGATGGGGCAGGCGAGTTGCCGTCCTGTATTTTCCGGTACTGGTTTAGCATTGATAGCTTTGCTAGTAAGCGCACTAGTGCGCTGTTTCTGCAATTGTACTTATGTATGTGCAGTGCGAAGATGATAGCGCGTTCTGATTATGCCAAACGTCCAAGTCCCATCTCTCGATATGGTTTGGGTGACACATGTGCGTGGTAGTTTGGGTGACACATGTGCGTGGTAGTTTGGGTGACACATGTGCGTGGTAGTTTGGGTGACACATGTGCGTGGTAGTTTGGGTGACACATGTGCGTGGTAGTTTGGGTGACACATGTGCGTGGTAGTTTGGGTGACACATGTGCGTGGTAGTTTGGGTGACATGTGCGTGGTAGTTTGGGCGATTTGTGTGCGTGGTGTTGGTAGTGTCTAGATTTGACAGTATTGGCTCTGATTTGTGAGCATCAATGTAAACATATACACGTGTCTCGTGATCAACGCTTTCAACGATGTAGACATCGTCGAAAATTTGCCATACGATTCCGATTTTTGTTGTATTCATCCTACCAAGAACGGCATATATAAAACATGTTTATCGATAGTTATTGGGACTCGTCCTACCAAGTATTCGAAATGTAAATACCTTATATAAGCTATTGAATCGAAATATTGAATTGAAGTATTGAATAGCTTTTATTATCATGTAGCAAGTTGTTGTGTTTTTTTTCTTCCCACCTGTCCGCGTGCTTATGCAATTCTTCCACCGCTGGTCTGCGTTTGTGATGCGTGACGTCCGTGGCACCTGTCCGAACGGACTGCCGTGGTTGGTCCGGCGGCATCGCGGCAGAATGTAGCGAAGTGTCTCTGCGATGCTGTTTATACGACGATATCTAAATGATTTTTGAACGCTAGCTACCAGTAGCAATGACCAGCTGTGTTGCCAAAGGTTTTTGTCCTGTGCTGACGACCGCTGACTGTGAGCTGCCCAGTCAAAGTCGCAGCGATCCTGTTGTGTGCGCACAGAACCGGGTGTGATACGCGATGAGCGACCCGAGCGCTGCTTAGCTACCAAGTTGGCTTTTCGTGAATTGCGCTCTGTGCTCGTGATCCGCTTGAATACATACCAAGTGCTTACACGTGGTGGTGCTAAGGGCAGTTTGAAATAATAATGATAAGGAAGCCACTTACAGAGAAGGATACATTTGGAATGCGAGGCGAATAATAACACCAATAGAACATTGAGGTAGCACACTGATGCAGGGGTAAGATCACTGCTTTCCGTGCCAGGGTTCAGGTTTCGTTTCTCTGACGGGCCTCATGTAGTTGTGGTTTGATTAAACATTGGAACGGGATGGGCGTTTGCTCCAAACATTTGACCCAATGTAACTTCCCTTTTGGCACTTCACCGCAGCAGTTACGCTGCTACGCTAGAAGAAAAAAAATCCGGAGGCGGATATAGGGCATCTTTGGGTAAACACGGAGTTTTGAACAGAATTGTAATTGTGTTTCCTGACAAAGTCGTGGCAGCTTATCACAGATTACGTATAGCATTTCAAGTTTGCAAGTCTTCTCCAAGTTTGCAGAAACCTGTGTGGTTTACAAGCACCACACGCTGGTCTCGAAAGTGGCCGCTCTACGAGCTGTGGGGAGTAAAGGGATAGGGAGTTGCTGCCAAATAATCTGGCAGGAATAATAGCGGCGAACACACTGCAGCAGTGACATTTACGACCGGGCGCAAATGTGTATGCTTGCGTTTATCTACGGCCACGGAGTAAAGAAGCTACTCCATGCTACGGCCTTGCTTGCGTGTATGCTGGGCTATCGTTGGCGGAGATATTGGTCGCTATAGTTAAAAGAAGCACCACATTTTACTGCGACGATTGTTGCATTTCGTTACGATTGCTTGATTTTGTAGTATATAAATATCTTGCTGTTGCTGGTCATATAGACAGTTCATTTGACAGTTGAAGTAAATGCATGGGTCATGGCTGCTTCATTGAGTTCTGAGATGGGTGAAGTTCCGGGGTACTCCAGTGGTGCAGATGTTCAGAAGCCATTTGTCAGCGTGTATGGCTTATCCCGTGAAAAAATGGATGATGTGTGCAAGTACATGATGATTAATCCAAGAAGGTATAGAGAGAATATACAAATACCTACTGTTCTTTCTCCTCCATACATTAAAACCAGGGAAGAAAAAATGGTTCAAGCATTCTTTGAAAGCTGTCCATTCAAGTCTGGCATCAGTGGTGTTGCAGGTTAGAAATGGGATGCTGTATGTTAAGTATACAAATGTGTATCCGTTTGTCCAATCTGTACCTACTGTGGGGGCTATTGGACAATGCTGGGTATTAGTTCAGTAATGCACCTCCCCAGTTTATGGTATCCTTGAGGTCCCAATGCTGCTGGTGACTTACAGTTCTTGTTCAGTATTAGGCCAGTTGAATTGTCATCCCCACTGAGGCTTGGAGTAAGTATGTTGCACAAAGTCAACAGGGTAACAGTGGGGCTGGTGTCACCGTCTCAGCCGGGCAATCAAATAAAGGTTCAAGGTTACTATCACTGTTGTTGGTCTTGAGTCATAGGGAAGCTTTATTACGTCAACAGATACGAGTGAATCTTAGGCTGCCGGGCGGCCGCCCCGATTTAATAGCTATGAGCGGTAGGCCAAACCAATCAGAATTAATGAAACTAATCTATCTAACCCCGCCATTAGGTCCGATCGGGTCAGCCTACAGCTTGTAGTCATTTAGTCTGATCGGGTCGGCCTACAGCTTGTAGCCATTAAGTCTGATTGGGTTGGCCTACAGCTCGTAGCCATTAAGTCTGATCGGGTCCGCCTAAGATTCGCTCGTAGCCAGAATCTGGTGACGTCATAAAGCTTCCCCATGACTCCAGACCAACAACAGTGATAGTAACCTTGAACCTTGATTTGATTGCCCGGCCGCGACGGTGACACCAGCCCCACCGTTACCGTCAACAGTACCTCAACATCATGCCAATGTCTGACAGGGTTGTGAGTGGCAATGGCAATACTATGGTTGCTTGCCCTGATTCAAGGGATAGTTTTGCTTTTCCCTGCTAGGAAGCCTAAAGTGAAAACTTTTTGGGTATCTTGATGTGATTAACTGTTGTCCAGACTGGAAAATATCCACACACTACGCTGAACACATCAGCAACCTATTATGCGCTAAAATTTGTGCACAAAATTTTTACTGAAATTTCACCAACTTTGCACTTAAATTTAAAGCTAATTTAATGTATTATATTTAATATATCCCTTCCTGGAGGCTTCTAAACAGGTTTAGGGCTGACCATTAATGACCGGTTCTTGCTGGCGAATGGCCAGGACTGCCCCTTGTTTTGAGTACCACTCTCCTCCGGCCTCCCAGGCAGGCCGGTTCAGTGCTGATTACCCCACCAACCCAGCAAGGGTGCAAGATGAAGCAGAGTCACTGGACGAGGATATTGCAGTCGTGTCACAGTCACATTTGAAGTGCTGAGCGACATGCCAGACAGTTTCCAATTATTATAGGTGTATTCAAGGCGGTCTGCCCTATGGTTACCTCACTGGTAACGTTCACAGTGCATTGTATGGTTAAACCGGAACTGTTTGGCAAACTGTCGTACACCAACGACCTGAGTGTTGAGATTTTTAGCCATCTATGCCAAGAACAGACCTGCACATAACTGCATGGCATCCATCATATTCCCATGGCCAGTTACACACCTGAGAAGGCCATACTATCAAGGACAGTCAGAGACACTCATTCCAATGCTGGAATGCAGAGTAGAATTACAAAATACAGTACAGTTACAAATCATGACACACTTCGTTCTCAGAGATCATGCACTGGGATCACGAGCCATCCAAGCAAAAGAGCACCATGTGAGGTGTGTTGAACTCAGTCACAACGTGCATTGGCTTGCTGAGCAGGCCCAGTATCTCAGCTTTGAGCATGTACCCATCCTAGCGAAAAATCGGAGCACGACCCTTCTCCTTCAAGATGCGTGTGATAACGCGTGAGACGAGGGGTGGGCGGCGGCTGTTGCTGTAGAACATGATAGGGGGGGGGGCGTGATACCTCAGCCACCAGGCAGCTGCAGCCTCCACGAGTTTAGGCACAGCCACTACCCTACCTGGAATTGCGTGTGGATAGCATGTGGGCCCACATGTTATCCACACACAATTTCTGGTAGGGTACTGATGGCACACACCAGTCCACTTTGGTACGGTGTATCAGCGTTTTGTTCGACTGCCCACCCTTCATTTTTTTGGGAGGCTGTGACACTGTACAGGGAATCAACCACAGCTTCCGCTCCACCCTTGGCCAAGGCCAAGGCCAATCCAGCAATTTCTGTACAATCGGTGATTTACGCTGGACTGGACGCTGCGCCGAAATTTCGGCGCAATCGGCGAGTTACGCTGGACATGTCGACGATAACACGTTTTTCCAGTCTGGACTGTAACTTGTATCCAATATCTTGATATGATAAATTGTTATGTCAATATATGAATTTGAAGAGCTCATGAATGCAATTTTCCTGCATATTAAGTCATCCTCCAATTAATTGCTTATTATGTGCCTTTAGGCTGGACTAAATTCATGCTTCCCATCTAACATATGTTTTTCCTGCAGGTTTTGGCCTAGGAGGAGCGCTCGGACTGTTCACATCCAGTGTGAACCCATCTATCACTGGAGGAGAACTGAAAACACAAACAGCCAAACAGGTAATGGTTCAAGTCGTCAATGAATCTAGCTTCAAAATGTATGATAACATCATCATCATGATTGATGATGATTGCATGACTGGTGTGTAGTTGTGGGCAGTG
Source organism: Chirona hameri (assembly GCA_036785665.1). Classification (NCBI taxonomy): domain Eukaryota; kingdom Metazoa; phylum Arthropoda; class Thecostraca; order Balanomorpha; family Balanidae; genus Chirona; species Chirona hameri. Next base: position 50,617 of record JAXIVJ010006826.1, read on the forward strand.
GAATTAGGAAAGTGAAAAGGAGGCACCTCCATGTTATACATGCTGACACCCATTGTGGCATGGCATGACCAATGGCCTTGCCTTATTAGGAAAGTGAAAAGGAGGCACCTCCATGTTATACATGCTGACACCCATTGTGGCATGGCATGACCAATGGTCTTGCCTTATGCCTACTACGTTAAATCTTCTGGGATTTTTTTTTTGTGTGAAAATATTAACTAACCTCTATGGGTTCTAGGACTAGGTACTAGGTGATTTATGGGTACCTACTAGAAGTATATTTGAATGTTATTTTCACAAGATGGTATGTCCAGCATTGTTATTCAGTTGTGCTTTTCAACTTGCATATTATGCTCACTTTCTTTTATGTTCGCAACCTTGTTTGATTATGCCACCCATCTTAGTGGCTAAAACATTCGTATATTTGTTTGGGGGGAATGTGCCAAGAGATGTAACATTTCATTGAAGTGTTATACACCCCAGCCTATTCCTCAACAACCCCTGAAATATTAAAATTGATTATTGAAGTCTTAATAAACCATTAATGCCAGTAAAATGTCCTTATTGGGTCGGGAACTGAGCGGCCAGTTCTAAGCACTCTGTCCTGTCCCAATGTGAGAGAGCACTTTAACACGCGCAGTGGCGGGTGGGGGGACTTTTGTGCCCCCCCCCCCCCACATGTTTTTCGTGAATAGCTCGAAAACAAAGCTGGACAGGGCGGTGTTTTTTACGCGACATTTACGCCAACTCAATAGTGGATCGTTTGACGTAAAAAAAAATCAAAATCGGTCGATAAATTTTGAGTTATATGGATTTGCATTCCATGATGGCGGACAGAATCGGGTCGGCAAAGCGGTATCTTCGGAACCAACAGTCGGATCGGGATGATTCAAACGCTATTCGGTAGACAATGTCAATGTTCATCCCCGGAAACAACTTTGGACACATTGCTGGTGACCTGTGACGTCACAGAGGTCAAATTCCCAAAATTGTGACATTTGGCCAGATTTGACATTCGTGGCCTCGTTTGACCTTGAAGATATATACCGAAGGTCACGAACATTTTTGAAAATGTAGATAATCATAGCACCTACCTATCCTATAAGTTTGATCGTTCTAGCTCTCATACTTTCGGAGATCTTAGGGGGGGGGGCACTAAAGTGTCTCCCCCCCCCCCCCCCCCCCCCTCCACTGCGTGTTAGTGACATACCCATCTCCACTGCGCGTGTTAAGCTTCGCTTTGAGTTAAATATGACATGATAGATGGTTAACCAACAGTATTAGCTGTAATTCATGTTGGGCTGTCATAATGCAAAACACCATGTGTAAAGGGTGCCACTTCCTGAGTCTGCATTTTCGAAGTTTAGAAATATAATATAATATATAAAAAAAGAATAGGATGCAGGCCGCTGACGTTTATGTTATGGCGCCGTGCGCGACTACGACCGTCTCCCGTTCGACATTAACAAGCGAAACTTTAGGTTTCAACTGCGGAGATATCTCCTCAGAGATCGGTATGGTGATGCGTAGGCCGTGTTCTGTGTCGACTTGCATAGAAGTTTAGCTTGATCAACAGTGCTGCCCACTGGATCATGTCAATGATGCTGCGGTCGCTGTCCGTCGCCGGCCGCAAGCAATCACGTGACCAGTGTCCCAAAATGTAGTGATTTGGGTGGGAAATGACACCCAAATGTGAATATTTGTCCACTCCCAAATTATAAATTGTTATTGATTCTGACAAAAATATCGACTACAAAATACATTATTTCAACGAAAACTACTGGTTTTCATATTCAAAACAAATCAATATTGTACCATTCTGTACATCATTTTTCACTCTCATGGTCTTTTTGCTCGAATTTTCAACTCTGACACCCAAGCAAAAAAAAAGAACTTTGGGACATTGCACGTGACTGGGCTGGTTCTCCCGGGCCGACCTGCGCGGCTGGTCGTGACCGCAACCACCACCACCACCACCACCACCACCATCACCACCGCCGCTGCCGCCGCTGCCGCCGCCACCGCCACCGCCACCGCCACCGCCACCGCCACCGCCACCGCCACCGCCACCGCCACCGCCACCGCCACCACCACCGCCGGTTATGTTACGGTGCCGTGCGCGACTACGACCGTTTCCCGTTCGACATCAACAAGCGAAACTTTAGGTTTCAACTGCGGAGATATCTCCTCAGAGATCGGTATGGTGATGCGTAGCCGTGTTCTGTGTCGACTGTTGAGTGCTGCTGTTGAACCTCGCCTCGATTCTTGCCTCCCTGACGTGCGACAACGAAAACCCATGTGTTATGGGTTTGTCGTGAATACTGAATATGAATCTGAGGCCCTCAGGGAAGAAGTGGGGTGCCATGGCGTCACCTTCACTCTTGACGGCGATCGTGAGTTTTCGTCGATCGTGGGGTTTCGTCTCTGCTGTTGGCTCGTAGTCGAATCCCGAATCTTCCAGCTCCTTTCGGACCCATTTCACTATCCTTCTGCGGACGCTGAGGAAGTTTAAAATCTCCTTGTGTGTCCGTCCGGTGCGGGTTACAAGAAGGAATCCATGCGTCTTCCGCAAATACGGGGATCAAAATCGTCCATTGTCAATCATTTTGCCAAAAATAGTGCATAGATGAATTAATCTGGAAATCTGACAATTATTGCTAACCAGGGCTGCGGAGCCGATCGGTTTCCAGGTGACACCGACTCCGATTCCGACCCTCCAAAGTTGACTCCGACTCCGACTCTGAAATCGACTCCAACCTTTAATTAGCTGAAGCTATTGTCAACAGGCATAAGAAGAAACCACCCGCAGCAAATATCTCCCTGTTGCAAGATTGGAGCTCATTTAACCCTATTCCCTGCGGGGGCAGATTCTGCCCCTCCCGGTGGTTTTTCACTTGCCGCTTCTAAACCCTTAGGCCTAGCGTCCTGAAACTTTGCGACTTTTCCCAAAATTGAATGGCGCGTGTTGTGTTAAAATTTTGGAAAAAATCGGTCCAGCAGAGGCGGTTCCAGGCTCCTGTGTTGGGGAGGGAGTTACGAATGCGGTTTTCCGGCGCATACTTTCTTCGTGGTTTGCAGTGCAATAAATGCGTCAGAAACAATTTCAATGCAATATGCATCATAGATACTGGGATTATACATATTTTTGGGGCAGAGGCGCACTCAGGATAAAAAAATGGGAAGCGATACCCACCCTCTAATTAGGTCCAATTTCAAATTAGTAAGATGATAAAAGCGTTACGCGCATGGTGCCCCATGTTTTTCCTGGATCCGCCTATGTGCAATATATCAAATTTAACAAATTACAGCATATAATGCTCACATGTGACGTTCATGTCGTCCCAAACAATTACGAACAGCGCATTTTTTCTTCTTCAGAAAATCCCCCCATTTTACATTCCCTGAATACGCCTATGATTTTTATTTTGTTTTTGTCTTTTGATATATTAAAGAGCAGTACATTTGAAGCTCCAAAACGTTTGGAGCATGAAAATCGGTCGAGCCACATGGCCGCAACGACCTTTAAAAAAACACCCAAAATGTTCGGAGTTTTTGCCCCCTGGCCCCCCCCCCCCCCCCATTTTTGAACAAAACAAAAATGTCGGGGTCCAAAAATAAAGATCTTGTCATGACGAATCAAATGGCGTTTTCCCCATCGAAATCGACCGAGCGATTCTCGAGATCCCTGGGGTGGGGGGGCAGAATCTGCCCCCCCCCCCCGCAGGTTAACGTAATTCTGGCCGCCCGCAGGAAATAGGGTTAATGGAAAATATGGTAGTTAAATGGAATGGATAGACATTATCTGATCATTACATTTAATTTGAAAATTCCTGAAGTCCAAAAGAGAGAAGTTGTCACGTCTTGTGGCAACCCTACCATCGGCATGAATATTGAGCAACAATTAACTGTTATAGTTAATACACGGGTACTCGCCTGAGCAAGCTACACATAACTTTAAATAGTCATCGCCACCGGTGGTTCGCCAAAATTCACATGGAAAGTACTTTGCCCATGCGCTGGGCACGACTGACAGCCGGAGTTGGAGTCGACAAACTTTTACCGACTCCGACTCCGACTCCGACTCCGGCCGAAATCACCGACTCGGACCGGCTCGGACTCCGACTCCGCAGCCCTGTTGCTAACCATCCCTTGTGGTTCAGGTTCTGGTTGAGATGTGGACAGCCATAACCCTTCAAATATTGCTCATTGTTCCTCATTTTCGCAGGTTCTGGTTGAGATGTGGACAGCCATAACCCATCAAATATTGCTCATTGTTCATTTTCGCAGATTCTGGTGGAGATGAGGACAGCCATAACCCATCAAATATTGCTAATTGTTCCTCATTTTCGCAGGTTCTGGTTGAGATGTGGACAGCCATAACCCATCAAATATTGCTCATTGTTCCTCATTTTCGCAGATTCTGGTGGAGATGAGGACAGCCATAACCCATCAAATATTGCTAATTGTTCCTCATTTTCGCAGGTTCTGGTGGAGATGCGGACAGCCATGTTGCAGTATGCCAAGAATTTCGGCATGATCGGGCTAATGTTTGCCGGCGTCGAGTGCTGCATTGAGTCGGTCAGTATGCTGCGTCCACCGATTGTATCCATAAAGACATGACTACATTGACTGGATCGTCAGGATCCGTCGTTTTAAAATCCTTCACTTATCTTGTGTCGGTCAGCCAATATCTGCAAAGTATTGACATTAAGATTGCTATGCATCCATGATACATATTACAATATCCATTCATAATTTCCACTAAATTGTAATCCCTCTGATCGTAAATGTGGGTCTTTGAAACCTGTAAGTAGAACTGTTCTCTCATCTGTCAGTATTTTGTATTCGACGAACTGTTTTGCTTTGTTTACTTCGTTTTGTTCATGTTTTTACATTCGTGTAAGCAACATAAAGGACACTGTTGCACATCAAGACAAGTGAACAGCACGACCTTCCTGACACAAGCTGTGTACAGTCTACGATGAGTTTACTGACATTTAACTTGCGCCTGCTGCTTATGACGCCCTCAACGCAACGTGTCTGTTATGTATAATAACACGCAGCCCGCTGACCGTCTGGGCGTACGTGTGTGTGTCCCTTCTGTTGCAGTACCGAGCCAAGGACGACATGCGGAACGGCACGTACGCCGGCGCCTTCACCGGCGGCATCATCGGATTGCGGGGTGAGTAACGTTACCCCGGACGTGTCGCTCACAAGGTGATGTGGGCACCGACAGACGAATGACCCGTCAGCTCGGCAGGACACGAGTCCACGACAGCAACGATAGCTGTCGGAGTTACGGTGGATAGGATGTTAGGTTAGGATGGGTTGATAGGTGTTGGGTTGGAGTGGACGAAGTTTACTCCACATTCCTAATAAGGTTTGCAGTCGGGAGTCGGAGTTGCAGTCGGTCGGAGTCGGCGGTTTTACCCGGAATTTGAGACCGATCCGATTTTGTTTTGTCCGGAGTCCAATTTAGAGCGAAACACATCGAATTTACAATACTGGTAGGCGTTGCTATTCAGTTTGGGTCTGACGTTAGAAGCCGGAACGCTCAGAGATGGTAAATTGGTAATAAGATTTGATACTTGAAGCCCTGTGGCAATGAGAATGCTACACCTTATTGTACACCGCAGCTATCGTTGGGTGTTATGTTCAACCTGGTATTTGGCGGACATTTTGTTATCAACGAAGGATACCGATTGTTTATCTACATATTATTAATGAAACATGCAACCTCGTTTGTGTCTGTGGTATCACGAGTAATTGAAAATGTTGTAGAAAGGCACATATTGAAGTGATCTTTTACAACGTGTTCCGTGGTCACTTTGAACATCCCATCGACTATGGAGCCTGTTTTCTGAAGACATTCCTCCACAACATTGATTTCCACATATGCTCGTTTTCCCATGGTATGCACAGTTGGAGTGACATGTTTGCCACACAATTAGTGTCAGTTTTGTTTTGTCCACAACTTTGTCTTAATACCACGTCTGTTTCACTCATCGGCCTTCGGAGACCTGAGACGAGGAAAAAATGGAATTGGCAGCGGATGCATATTAATTCTTAAAATACTCAAACACGATAAAAGGAATGGGAACAGATTTTGGCTATGAAAAGAGATAGGCGTTTGTTATTTTACACAAACTCTCGACCTCGGCGTACATGAATTGCCAGTTGCTTTGCCCCTGCAATTGTTTTCTCTCAATAAGATCGTATGATCGGTTAGACTGGATTCTGGATATAGATGGCGCGCCACAAACGAAATCAATCTGGACCAGTACCATGCACCATACAGGAGGACAGCCATATAAGAAACAGCTCTACGCAATACGCTGTGCTTCAGAAAGGATCCTATCCCACAAATATGCCCAGTTGAAGGTCTGTAATAATGTTTCCCCATCAAAACACGGTGTCCAAAAGTGTCCGGTTCCGGTTGAGACGAGCGATCTGCTGCTTGTTCTGTTCCAGCGGGCGTCAAGGCAGGGCTGCTAGGTGGCGCTGGTTTCGCCGTCTTCTCCGCTGCCATCGAGTACTACATGAGAAGCTGAGGCGGATGACTACGGCTAGGACTTTTGTATGGGAATGCCTGAGTGGATGCTGTATCGGAGTGCGTGACCGAATGTGGCTACGAATGTCGTCGCCATGAGTGTGATTTTGTTGTGAGCTGTGTAGGTATTGTTGATGGTATTGGACACGGCGCGTCGCAGACCCCATTGAAATGACGGCGTCTGTCCTCCTGTATGGCGATTGTTATGTGTAAACTATGCAAATACAGAGCCAGAACTGAGTTTATGGATTAAATGAATGTAGACCACTTTCACTAAATCATACCATTCAATTTTCCATAAGATGAGAAGTGAGGTCATCCGTAGTGTTAAGGTATCGAATATGACTTAATTTTCGGTTCATTTTTGTATCGACATCAATTACCATGGGGGAAATTGGACCAGTGCATTGTCATGTATACATTCTCATTCTGTATTATCTCGACTTTTTTTTTGTATCCTTGCATACAAGAAAATTGTATTCCAAAATTATTAATGCAAATTGAAAGCTGGCGTTTTAACAGTATATCAGCAACGGTAACGAAACTTTGCAGTGGAATGCATATCGGATATGCAATGTATACCCGAATTTCTATAAAGAGAGGAGAAAACATAGTGTGATTGTCCGCACGTACATTGTGATCGGAAAGTGGTGAATTTAGTGAGCACCATCACGACCTGTTCATCCACTCGCACTGCTGCACCTGGTCGGCTGTGAACCGCTTCGTCAGATCGGGTTCGAGCATCCTGGTGACCATGGTCTTCAGGTCGGTGGACATCTTGTCTCGCACCTTACTGCGGAAGCTCCAGTTTCGGTTCAGCTGGTCGCGCAGCATCTTGTTGAGGTTGCTGTCGTCGAACGGCATGGACGCGTTGACCATGATGTAGACGATGACGCCCATGGACCAGACGTCGGCCATCTTGGGGTTGTAGGGCGTGCCCTTGACGACTTCCGGGGCGGCGTAGGCGGCCGATCCACAGTAGGTGTGACTGAGCACGCGCTTGCCCTCGGCGTCCACCACGTAGCGCGCGAAGCCCAGGTCGGCGATCTTGAGGTTGTGGTTCTTGGTGACGAGCACGTTCTCGCACTTGAGGTCGCGGTGGCAGATGTTCAAGTTGTGCATGTAGATGAGGCCGCTGATCATCTGCTGGACCCAGGCGCGGGTGCGAGCCTCCGGGATCACGCCGTTCTTCTGAATGTGCTCCAGCAGGTCCCCGTTCTCGGCAATTTGCATGAAGATATACACCTGCAACAGGGCTAGTTGTTAATCGATTGACTTATGTTAAGTGCATTATGCCTTTCAATATATGTATAACATATGTTACAGGCAATGTGAAGATTCAGGCATTCTAAAGATTGCCTAGACATTCTATAGAATGCACAGCCGGTCAGGCATTCTGTAAAATGCCTAACCAAACTGTCAGGCATTCTATAGAATACCTAAACGTTTTACATATACCTACTTGTACACTAAGACACACTCATAACTTAATAGTCCATGAACATCACTTTAAATAAATGCGCTATGAAGGACAAATACAGTGGCGGCATGCGATATAACTGTGCACATGTCTTTTTTGCAATGTTCGTGGTATAATATTTGCTTGTCACTGGAATTAGTTATGTATCCATAAACGCCGCTTGTTAGTCACTTTAACATAGTCACTGAATGATCAAAAACGTAGCAGACGAGGCGGCTCGGAGCACATATTGATATGGAACTGCGATTAATCAATGCAATGCCCCTCACAACAAAGCGTGGTAATGAATTAGGTACCAATGAACTTGGGCTTGGTTTTGTGACGGTATTTCTTGATTGTATGGCACTAATGCTGGTACCAGGGCAAGGTTATTCTAGTGACACGTAATCTGCTTTCATGGATTTCGATATTTGTGTGCTCGAATGGCGGCAATATTTGACAACATACTCGGAACATTTATTTCGCGGCGAGCACTTAAATATGTTTGAGGTCAAATAACCAAATATCCTCTTGGCGTGTGAATTATTTGTCTTATCAACCACGTAATTTGACTTAATAAGGTAATCCAACATGTTCTCCAATGGTGTCCAAATATAATTATATAACATGCAAAATAGACAGTTGCTGCGATGCCAAGTGTGTATTAAGTCGCTCATCTACATTTTTGTTTATTCTAAAATATGTGAAATGTTCTTCTCGTGTGCTTGACAGCTGGCATGTCTACCCAAATCATATTTTATCCCGCAATCGCATTGCGACGATGGTAAGAAAAGACAATAATCATCCATTAAAATCCTACAAACAGTATGCTTACCCTCTATTCACTTCGAATAAGCGTTTAAAAATCCAGCAGCACACGTCCTGGCACCAGTTCACAAAATGGCAGATGAAGACCAGTGCGCTTTGAAATCACCTCTGTCGGTACAACTGCCTTCCAGGGGCGAATGGGACTGGGCGGGGCTAGGACTGTTCATAAATACAGCTACCGTTAACTTAGCAAACAAAACCTTGTTAGAACTTAAAAAAGAATGTCAGCTATAATGTTGTTTTGTGTAAAAGAATGTTTAAGCGGCTTCAGTATATCCCACTCCATTAGTTGAAAGGAGACCCAAACCAGCCTACTTCCAATTATATGTTTACTTTGGATGGGCTGTATTTCTATATTTGTATTGCCGAGCGGGCGCGAAGCGCCCGTGAGGTTTCTCGTCAACTTGCTCGACAAATTTGCATTTGACCCGGCCCGACACAGCCGTACAGACGCTTTTCGGAAGCTAATAACTTTGCAACCACTTCTCCGATTGAGATCGGGTTTTCACCATTGGATAGGTCCATCAAATATTTTTTTTTGGGTATGATGCGTTCTGATGGGGGTGACATCACAGCGCGTGGCACGCGCAAAAGTGGGGCAGGTCAAATCACCGATTTTAGAGGGAAATCGCGCCTAATGATAGAATCGCCTCCTCAAACTGGATCACATTTGGCGTACGCTAAGAGCCAATGATTCCCCATATGTTGCATGCCTAATTTAAACTTGAGGCTTGAGCGCACATGAGCACGTGGAACAATTAAGGGTGTGTCGGGTTACACCCCTATGATGTATCTCAGGAACTACTAGGCCGATTATGGCGAAATTTGGTGTGCTGCTCCCGACTGACATCCTGGCAATATTGCACATGATGAATCGGAAGTTGCATGGCACGTGCGCACGTGCGGACCCTTTTTTATATCTTCGAAACTACTGGACCTATTGAGCGGAAATTTTGCATACATGCTAAGGAAGGACTGTTAGGTGGATTGCGCTTGGCGAAACCTTTGAGTTACTATGCAGGATGCACGTGTGCACTGCGCACGTGCGGACCACTATTTTATATCTCTGAAACTACCTGCCCGATTCAGCTGAACATTCCTATGCATCCTAGGGTACAGTGGCAGTTCTTCCATTGAGATGATGAGGCAGTGCCTTACCTAAATTAGCCAAACATATAAAGAATAATCTTATTTTTTCCTAAATATTCAATAATTTTAGTAAGGTTATAAGAAAGAAAATATTTCATAAACAAAACATTATTCCAAACAGTTAAAACGCGTCTCATTTTCATATTATTTCAAGATGTTTGCTGGTATCGATAGGCGCAAATCAGCCTAGCCATTTACATTTAGCATTGTGTAAAGTTGGCTGTGAGGCACGGCCTCACAGCCCAAACGTGTGTTTCGACCAGATCTTTGGCGGTTTTCGCCGGGGCTTCCGTTCGGGAGAAATTCGAAGCGGCGTCCGCCGTCAACGCGGCCACAAAGGACCTTTGTGATAGGCGCCATGAATGTTTCGGGATATTTTTAATGCGCGATCTTTTTCGAATGGTTTGATATCTTTTTTAAATCTCCTTTTAATTGTAAATATCATTAACTTATGTAATAATTACAAATTGCTGCAAGGAGATCGGCGGGCCGTCCATACTTAGATTACGAACAGGACATTATATTTCGATGCATTTCTCTTAGCCGTGTAACGTGTTCTTCGCATATACTTAATGATTGTATGTGTAGATTCCGAGTCCTATTGTTAACATGCAGTTGCACAATTCTTGTCAACCGGCAGAATGAAGAGTCAAATCGAATGCCGCACACTCTGCGTGTACGTGCGTGTACGTGTACGTGCCGCACACTCTTGCGTGATAATTCTTGCCTATTTTCAAATCAATTCCAAGCTGATGACAGCATATAAACAGGCTGTTTGTAGCGGTGAAGTATTAACCGTGGTGATCTACATATATTTACCGAACTACTAAACAAATCACGAAACAGTGCCCTTCGCGACTGCCTCACCTACGTTTGACCCCTGGCGCCGCCACTGCTAGGGTATAGCCACGGTAAAACTATTGGACGTTTTACTCATCATTGAGACACAGTCAATGCGCACGTGTGCTCCCGTACCGTGTCATATGTCAAACCTGTTTTAGCTTTACCAGAGCTCTCCCGCTCGGCCATTGACCAAAAAGGCGTTTACGGTTTTAATATAATAGGTCGTGTCAAAAACGCACATCCAGGCATTCTGTAGAATGCCTGACCAGTTAGGCATTCTGTAGAATGCCTGACCGGTTAGGCGTTCTATAGAATACCTTAGGCATTCTATAGAATGCCTGATTCTTCGCATTGCCTGGAACATATATAAAGTATCTTATTTGTTGTGTTATTCGGCGATAAAACCATTACTGTTATATATTAAGGCAATGGCCTGTGTTGTACCTATTGCACTGTTGAAATCATTCGTGTCACTTGCATTTATTTATTGACAGTATGTGTGCTATGTAGAGCGAATGTCTAAACGTTTGCTTACCTTCATATTTCTTTCCAAAATGCTGTGTACACGGATGACGCTCGGATGGTCCATTTTAGGGATGATGTCCAGTTCTCGAGGGAAGAACTTCGATAGAAAATCCTTTGGTGCCACATTTTTGTCCACAATTTTGCATGCCAATTTTTCAACTTTGTCGCCTGCTCTGTATTCAGCCATTCGTACCTTAGCATACGAGCCTTGGCCCAATTTTTTACTCAGTGTATAACCTCTTGATTCAAGAGCTGTATCTTCGGATTCTTTTGCGGTTAATGCAGCCATACTATTGAATGTCTGCTTAGCTTTTTCAAGAAGTTAAGAAGGCCAAATAGGAGATAAACTGTTTCTTTTTCGTTTTCTTTTCAGTATGTCCAAAATAGCGGCTATTGTGAGCTTTGTTTCGTTGCGTCTGCGCGCTATGCATAATTTGCTTACATAATTAAATGCGATGCATTTGGTGCAGAATGACGTACTGCAAATTTACAAACTATGAATTTATGGGGTTTGCTGTAACAAAAAGATTTTGCCGTGCGTGAACAACTTTGCCAATTTTTGTTATGTTTGTCTTTGCTTCCTCGAAAAATGATCAAGGCTCAAATACGCATGCAATTTTGTAAATGGAGCTTCGAGTTTCCTGATTTTTCTTGGTCATTCTTTGGTCGTTCGCTACAATAACATTGTATTGTTTTGAATATACGATTGGCACTTAACATCGCCGTTGCTTATCATCATCAATGTTTATTGAAAGAAAAACAAAACACTGAGATATGGTGGGAATGTGCAAAAGCACGTAAGTACTTAGGTCTTTGCACCATTTCCCACTCATACACATGAATGAGTTTACTGTCATTGGAACATATTTATTGGTATTTGCTCCGTCAAAAACTCGAAATGATACCATGCTGTACGGCTGACTGTTGTATTGTATTTATAAAACTAGCCTGCGCCCTGCACTATATTTTGTATTTAAAAAACGTTTATGTTCACATCCTATTTATTCATTCATAACCCTGCACTATGTCATTCTGTCATTAGCATTGGTAGAAATTTTGGAAAGCATTGATCTGCAATTATGCCACCGCCGACTGTATATTCGACGTTTTTTTTCTTCTTTTTTTTCTTACATTCTGTTACGCAATGCTACTTGTTTGAAAGCGATACTTGTGATGCCCAATTTTTCATTTTCTTCTGAAAAAGCTCAATATATAGAAAGGTATCAAGTCAGAAGGTTCTAATCCTGGGGCTTGTATCATAGACATTTCTTCCAATATAGATATTTCTTCATAGTCTTATTCCTTCCAATATCCACTTCGCATAACACGCTGTCCATTCAGCAAAATATCCAGTCAATCCTCATAGGTGGCGTAAGCACTGAAGGCGCCGGTTGAGTGAGTCGGCCTCAGTTTATCTGTATCTATGTCAGCTACGATAAGAGCACTAATGCACGTTATTCATGGAATACGTGTGTACAACATGTGCAAACCAAAATGTATACAACGATATCATTCATACCAAATAGCGGTGCAGGATATCTTGCCGTTCGTCGGCCAGGCGGCCGGTCCGTGTTCGAAATATCGGCAGTAGTGCAACCCTCTTGGTTAAAGGAAGTGTGTCTTCTGACAGCTTATTTGGGGTTTTGATATGGGATTGTGGGACATAATTTTCTGAATCGAACCGCATCTTTAATTGCTCTCAATTCGTCCTACTTGCTTGGATATAGCAAAGACCCCAAGAAGGATTTGGAAGACTCCGAGTTATCGGTAGACCCCAGGGAGCTTACCACTACCAGAGCATCGATAAAACCGCTAACATATTCAAGGGCGTCGCCGTGGGGGGAGGGGGACGGAGGGGACCCCCCCCCCCCCAGTCGTCAGACTGGGGAGAATTGTCCCCTCCAGTTTTGGGGACACTTTGGGGACTCCAGTTTTGTTCATCCCTACTTTGTGTTCGGAATTATTGCAGTTTTCAATATCGTAAAAGGCATTTGGAAAGGCATTTAAAAGGGCAATAGAAGAATGGAAGGGATCAGGGTGATATTTTTACTTTTCGTGAGGGAAGTTGGCAGTACAGTTTAAATGGAATTTCGGAAGCAGAAACAAATCAGGCATATAACATTAAATGTGCCCTATTTGTTTATTTGTTTAGGCACTCTGTGCTTGCTGAAATGAAACAACGACGGTGTTTATGGTTCTTCGTCCCTGTCGCAGTTCATATCTACTGTTGTGTTTCAACCGAGCTTGAAAGAAAGGGAGCTGACATGGATATCAGAAGTCCATTCAATAAAAAGGTACCTGATGAATCGAAAATGTATTGTATTGAATAGGTACACATGATCAATGAGACAGATATATCAATGTACGTACGTTTTGGAGTCTTTGGTAACCAACAT